>LPNX011140126.1:34221-179485 GCA_001517045.1 Pseudotsuga menziesii
CAATCCAATCAAACAATACCGTTAAAAAAACCTATAAATATTTTTTCGATTCTTCACACTCCAATTGCCAAAAAAGGAAGAGAGAAGATTGATCCCATCATACAAGACATAGTTGATAGGGTATATCTAGGCACAAAAACATTATATTAATTTTAGGGAGGATCATAACACTTCTGTGAAAAAATTTGATATTTTATGTTCACCAATATCTTGAAATTCCTTTATAGGTTGCCCATAGGGTGAGGTTATTTCGGAAAGAAATAAGTTGAATGAAAATAGGCACACAACTCATGGAAGACGAGACCATTCCACTCCAGTAAAGACTATATCCACTATAAGCCTCTAAACAGAAGTCTATACCTTGTATGTCTAGACAAAGTTAGTAAGACTGAGATACGCATATAAAGAAGCTTTGAAGACTTTCATTACCTGCAATGAGTTTATATATTACCATTATTAAGAAAATTATTGTATTACCTCCGCAGGAATCTCAGCATCCGTCAACTTATGAGAACTCTTGGTAGCCGAACAGTTCTGTGAAGCACCCAAATAATGCCCATGGAATTCCTCCCATGTTATGTCAGCAAACTCTGCACAACATTGTTCAATAGACTTTATCAGTACCAACTTCATTTCAGATCAAGTGTGATTATAGCAGGCGCTGATAAACCGGACAAACAAACACCATGTCATGGATGTAAACTTATCTATTGTTCCACATATATTTTTTGAGATTCCCTGTTTTCGAACTTTGATTTTTGTAGTGCCCTTTCTAATGACCTACCCATATTATTCTTGCTTTGTTTAACTGTCTTTTGTTACTTCTATCAAGCATATTCAAACTCTTTAACTCCATCATTGGCTGAAATACGTTCACAGATTTTGGTACTTGCCTTACTTACATCTACTAAATATTGGCCAGCTTGGAAATAATCTCATGGCATCCTAGCACTCGACCGGCCTGTAATTCTACTTGAATATAACCTAGAGCATTGAGAGAAATGAAGGAGCTTAGAAGGAGGCCTCTTTTTGGTCCTGTTTGAACGAACCCACTTTATGATTGAAGTTCTGTTTGAAACGTTATGATGTCTGGGCAAGTATAATTTTGAAAAACAAGTAAAGAGTGTTTCGATCCTCAGTTAATTCATCTCTTTGTATACTTATATTTTTCGGATGGGTATGGTGTATGGGTTTTTCTATTACTAGAAGCAGATTATGGAATATGGTTAGCAGGGATGCATGTTATGGGTGCTCTTATGATAGAATTATATTATCAATGAAACAAAACAAATGGCACTATAATGATCGTATTAGGATCTAAAAATAAATAAATTATTAATTATTGGAAGAAAAAGATGAAGCCGCGTGAATGTAACTGTCAAACCCTTCAGTCATTCTCAATGTATTAACCTATCATTTTCTTCAGCAGCGAGGAGGGCAAATAGTGACAGAACAAGGAAAAAGGAAGGGAAGACTGCTGTCACAACATGACGCGGTCCAGAACCGAATATGAAAATCCTTGCTGCCAACACTATGGTGCAACTTTGCAAGATGACGGTATTTCTCTGTACCTAAAAACTCCGTCAATTGTTCTCATGGTGAATAAAGCAACGTTCTTTTTAGTTTTCTAAAATTTACTTTCCAAGTGATGAATCTTGCTGCTGAGACTTCTGATTTACTCAGTTTTCCTGGTTTCTCTGGCATAATCTGTGTTTATAGAAAGAATCTTCATTCCTGTTCAACACACATAAAAATGCTCTGTTTTTTAGAATCTTTTTACCTCTCTGTTCAGTAGGGCGGTTCCGTGCTTTGTTGCAAACAGAGTAATAGCAGTGAGATTTCTAGTTGGAAACTCCATTGGCAGGTGTGTGGTTAGCAATTTGGAATTCATGTTACAGTCAATGTCTTGAGAAATTGAAAGGTGGTCAATAAAACAGATCAGCTTTGGTATCAGAGAATTTGCATCCTAGAAGTACAAGCCCAAATAAGAAATCCATGTCCCACAGGTCCCAGATTAAGCGTGTGGATAGTATCTCCAATAAGCTGGCACTAATCCTAGTGAAGAAGAGGTGTAGATGGTTATAATGAAGCCGGTCTTGGAAAATGGAACATCACTATGAAGAAACGTCCTTCAATATAGAGATAAACATTGAATCCCTGCAGGATACAATGTGCCATGGACCATTGGTTGACCTTTCTGAAGAAAGGTCTGCAGGAGAGAAGCCAAAGCATGAGGAAGGAGAACCCTTTACTGAAGAAGAGCATGTAAGGTAGAACCGTAGAAGCTAAGATTGATATCTTACACTTTGACGGTGCTATGGATGCTGAGAGATTGGATGACTGGTTAAGGCAACTAGAAGTATACTTCACTTGTTAAGGCCTTCAAATAATCAGAAATTTTCATTTGCCAGACTTCAGTAGTACGGATATGTGGTCAAACCTTGTTCTGCCGAAAAAGTTTCTGTAACTAAAACTCTGTAAATTGTTCTCTAGTTAAATCAATTTCAAAGCAACTCTGTAAATTGTTCTCTAGTTAAATCAATTTCAAAGCAACGTTCTTTTTGTTTTCTGAAAGTTACCTTTCCTGTGATGAATCTTGTAGCTAAATGATTCATCCAAATTCTGTGGAATATAATTATGTTACTTTAAAAATAACTAAAAAGTTTTAGAAAATATATAAATATTTAGAAATTTAATATTTTTTAAAAAATATAGTTTAAATATTTTTATAATATATATAAATATTTAGAAATTTAATATTTTTATAAAAATATAGTTAAATATTTTATAATTAGCATTTAAAGAATTAATAAGATTAACCAGATTTTTACACTTAATATAGATCCTTAAACATTTCCTGGTCTAATTCAAAAATATAAAAACAAAAACATGCCAAGTCACTCAATATTGAATTGTTTTGGAAACATGAATTAAGCACCACGGCCTGGTGCAAATCCTGGGTCATTCTGATGAAAGAATACAGTCCCTATCACATAAACTTAACTGAACAAAGCCATGTCACCCATGAAAGCCAACCACTGCCCAACTACTTGCAATGCTTTTCACAAGTTTAAAAAAAAGACCTCAGAAAAATTAAAACAAATGCAGTATACCCACAATCCAAAGAAAAATATTACAAAGAGTAGAAAAATTCTGTAAATTTTCAAGCTTCAGGAAATAGTTATATGCCCTCAATCAATAGCACCACGACCAAGTTTATGGCCATGCACTTGAACTGTTTAGAATGCTAATATCTTTTTCCAGATACTCCTCTTGGGTTAAATGAAGGGCTTTTAATGCTAATATCTTTTTTTGAGTTAAATGAAGGGCTTTTAGGGAAAATAAAAATCAAATAGTATATAAAAACAGTCAATAATTTTTTTTTAATTTCCCTTTTCCAAAAATAGTTATAATTGCTCATTCAATAGCACCACAGCCAAGTCGAACTTATAATTCCCCATTCAATAGCACCACAGCCCAGACGATGATATCTTGAATACTGTTTACAGTTCTGATCAATTTCCCATATTTTTGCCCAAGCACCCAAAAGAATTTGAAAATATTTTGAGAAGTTGAGATAATCGTAATAAGCATTGAATTCTGCAAGTCAATTACAGGATTTAAAAATGGATTAAAAAAACCTGAATGAGTTGCTAAGACTTGACTGGTAGAATCAATCTGTCCCCCTATTCAAGGCAGACTATTCTCCCTCTCTTCCAAAAAAAAATCCTAAAGTACAGTTGCTAAAGCTAGACTGGTAGAAGTCTGCCCTCTATTCAAGGTAGGCAGAGATAGACAATAGATTTTTCACGATTCATCCCTCTCCTGTCATCTTTTTTTGTCAACTCTGTTGAATTTGGAACCTTCCAAATTCTGTAGGAAATATGGATAATTAATAAATATGAACAGATCTTAGAATTAGTAAACTCAAAATCAAATGAAATTTATAATCAATCTTCAAACACAATCAAAATCAAACAAAGTTTATAATCACTTGTAAAAAAATTAAAAAATTTGTCAAATCAAAATCAAACAAAGTTTATAATCACTTGCAAAAAAATTAAAATAAAATGTCATTGACCGTACCAAGGTCCCTCAACGCTCCTCGCTCCTGTTTTACTAAAGCCTTGCAGCTTCACTTCCCCATGAGGACAGACGCCCGTTCTATTACTATTTTACTAAATCCTCGCAAACTCACATATCCATTCCCATATGCTTATTCAATGGAACTTAAGTGCCTTATTAAAGACCAGTTTGATCTTTTGGTGTCAATTTATGTTTGAAGTAGAGAGATAAGGTTGAATCTATATGGGTCCTCGGGTCTGTCCACTCTTGCAAGGTCACACCTGGGTTTAGTTCGATTCCGTAGGGCCTCTGGCGTGTCTCTGCCTTGCAAGCTCAATTCTACACGGGGATGCGTGGTTATTAACCGCCTCGCCCAAAACCCCGGTTTTGTCTTTCGGCGTGGATTTACGTGAAGGTAGAGTTTCTACTACTGGATCTTGCGACTGCTAGCAGGCCTGGCTCGATCTGAGGCCAAAGCCGCGCTGTTCAAAATAAATTCCCCCTTTTATGCCCTTTGTTTTCTGGTAGGCAAAGGTTGTCAGGAAGGGCTTAGCTGGGTTGTAAGAAAGCAAAACAGAAACCATTCGTTCAGATACAACCAAAATTAGTTATCCAAGTGTCAGTGGTACATCTAGGCAGGTGTGAGAATTCATAGACCATTCTTCCCTAGCCACCGGGGATAAAGAAATGCTCAAGAGAATTCTCTGGAGCATTTTAGCAAACAAATTATAATCCTGACGATTCAGTTAATTAGACGCCACGTAAAGACCCTTCTTTCCTATCCACTGGGTTTTTGAAAAAATAAGCTTTTCCTTCCTTTTAGGAAAAATATCCTACTCCCTAGCGGATTAAGCACCACTATGTGATTAATTGCCACCATTTTAGTCTATGATCTAGATGTTGAATACAGAACAAAAGTTTCTGAAATTAGTTGAGAAGATGATTTGATTTACCATTTATTGCCAAAGTATAAGGAAGCTTCATGCTGTTTCTTGACTCGATCAACTCCACGTTCTTCACGAAAGCATTGAATCTGTGCACAAGCTCCCGGACTGAATCGTACCTTTTTCCATACCTGCACAAGATTGAAAGAAAAAACATTAAACTCTAACTGGGTGCCATTTTAACTGATTGACAAGGGCCATGAATCCGATTTAGCCATCAAAACTATTTGAATCAATAACAGCAGGCAGAGACCTGAGGGCAAACTCCGCAAACTGTAGAGACTTGGGATTGGTTCCCAAGACCTTAAAGAGATTTGACTCCAGGTCCTGGATCTTATCAGTGACCATATCAATATACTCCGTTTCTTCAATCGACCTTGCGGCAGATGCAGAAATGGCCGACGCCAACAAAGTACTCAGAACTATGGCAAGGATGCGAGCCATGGCGGCCGGAATTCTTGGAACCTCTGAACAGAGCAAACAGCGCTCAGGCAAGATCCTTTGAGAAGAAATAATGGTGTGGATTGCATCCGCCGTTCGTTTATATAATCGCCAGGCCTAGGCGTTCATAGGAGAATCGTAGGTATAGAGATGCCAAATTCTTTTAGTCTTCAGGCCTAGGCGTTCATACGAGAATCGTAGGTATAGAGATGCCAAATTCTTTTAGTCTTTTCACGTGGGCCATCCGATCATGCGCGATAGTTGTAACAAACACGCAAATTAAGCATTCTTTTCCATGGTGGTGTTCGCTCCATGTTGCTTATAATATCAGATTCGCTCATTTTTTCTGTGAGGTCGCTTCGTAGAAAAATTATGGTGGCCCATTTTTTATTATAATAATAGTTAAGTGGATATTTTTGAATACTTTTTAACTCATTGTTGCTTTTATATGAGTGTTGTTTTTTTAAATAAATTTTTATGTATGTCTTTTCAGGATGCACATGGAATCATTGTTGTTTTTTAATAAGTGGTGTTTTTTTTAATAAAATTTTATGTATATGTGTTTTCAAGATGTACATGGAATTATAATTATTGATCATTTTTTTTCTATTTGTATATTTATAAAATGTAATTTTTAATTG
The DNA here is from genome assembly GCA_001517045.1 of Pseudotsuga menziesii. NCBI lineage: Eukaryota > Viridiplantae > Streptophyta > Pinopsida > Pinales > Pinaceae > Pseudotsuga > Pseudotsuga menziesii. The sequence continues at coordinate 40,313 of LPNX011140126.1, forward strand.
CAATATGTATGCAATAATTAAATATATATTTATATTCATATTTATTGCATAGGTGAGTAGTAATAATTGTATAAATAAAGAGAGGTGAACTTATAAAGAAAGTTGAATATCTTATATCTAGTTGAGTTTAAATTTGAGGAAATCAGAGGAGTGGAATTTTAGTAGTGAAATTTTTAAAAATTAAATTATTGATTTTTTAGAAATAATTATTTAAATTAAGGTTAAAATATATATATATATATAAGGTTTTTTTTTTAATTTAATATTATTTATTTTGTTTTTTAAATAAATTTATGAAATATTTTTTTTTTAAAACAGATAATAATTTATTTTATTTAAAATTATTATTAATATTATTAAAAATTTTGAAAAAAATCAAAACAATTTATTATCATTCATCTCAATAAAATTTGAACAATCTAAAAGGAATCTCAACCAAAAAACAATCACAAGTAACAATGTCAAACAATACCAAAATTTTTAACTAACATTTATATAATATTATCACATCATTTAATATTATCACATCATTTGGAAAATATTGTCACATCAAAATTATCAATAAACATTTAGAAAATACTACTACATCAAAAGTATATATACATATTTTATAATTAATTTAAATAATTATTTCTAAAAAAATCAATAATTTAATTTTCAAATATTATCACATCATTTGGAAAATATTCTCACATCAAAATTATCAATAATAATATTACCACATCATTTAATATTATCACATCATGTTAAAAAAATTCTCACATCAAAATTATCAATAAACATTTAGAAAATACTACTACATCAAAAGTGTTAATAAATTTTAGTTCCAATTAAAATGTTTTGACACAAATGGAGTTTACTTTCTATGCTGGGAATGAGGTTTTCGCTCCAAGAAGTGTTTTAAAAAAAAATTACTTTGGAAGCTTTCGTTCCAAAGCCTACTTGCCTAGTTCGTCCCTCGTTGGAGGACCATTTTGGAGGCTTTTGTTTGCAAGACTGTGAAGGATCTGAAGATCAGTGAGGTGCCAAGTGGTTTGGGCCTGGAATCTCATGATCTGTTGTTTTGCAGGTTACATTTGTAGGGCTCAGTTCGACGTGCTAGACAGAGTCTATAATTTCCTCCTTCACTGATGCTGGAGCGTTCAATCATTTTGAAGACTTCTTGTCTCAGTTCTTGGTGATTTCAGTGATTTTCTTGCTCTCTGGCGGTGTCAATAGGCCTACTCAAAGAGTCTTTTCTTTTCTCTTGAGCTCAAAACACTAGTGAGGCCTTCCCTCTAAAAGAACTGAACTCTCAAGATTTGTTCTAGTGGTCTGACCCTTATGGATTCCAGAGGGGATCCACCACTGCCTCTTCCTCCTGATCTTGATGCATTCAAGAGATTGATTGCTACCTGTGGCAAGAGGAAAGGGGGTTAATCGCAGAAATTTGTTAAGAAAGTAGACATCCCCTCGGTCGAATTACCTGCTGAAAGGACTTGCCGAACGGCTCTAAACCTTGCTGAGTGTGGGCTTATTGGGCAATTCACAGGTCTTTGGCCTTCTCCAAAGGTTATAGATGGATGGGTGCAGAGAAATTGGAGGCCCTTAGTTTCTGAAGGTATTCGAAACCACTTTGTTGGAAGAGGATATTATGTCTTTGTTTTTTACTCTACAGAGGATCGAGATCTCATTTTTCGAAATGGTCCACACTTCATGGGCCCCCGGGGACTTTATTTGAACAAGTGGACTCCTGAATTCGACCCTACTCATGATGTTTCATTTCCTGTCCCTGTTTGGGTAAGGCTCCCTCATTTACCTTTACACTGCTGGAACTCAAAATCCCTTGAAACCATTGGTAACAAGCTTGGTAAATACATCGATACTAGCAGAAAGGAAAGATCAATATTCATGTGCAAGAATATGCATCGAAGTTGATTTGGAGATAGGAATTCATTGGGAAATCAAGTTAACAGTAGCTGAATGGTCTCATATCCAGGAGTTAGACTACAAACAAATTCCATTCAAGTGTTGTTTTTGCCATGGTTATGGCCATTTTGCCCGAAATTGCAAGAAAAAATCAAAAGATGATCTTGAAAAAGAAAAGGCTCAGTGGACACAAATTCAGAAATCAGTTTTATCTAATCAGGTTAATAGAAAGAACGACAAAGAAGGAAAGACTAAGAATGGAGCTCTAGCTGACGGGAAGGTCCTTCCTAACGCACAGGCTGTAGAAAATGCTAATATATCTTCTAATCAATTTGTTGTTTGAAGTTCTTCTAAAGATATTGCTATTTTAGAAGATGGTGAATTGCAACACACAGAAGTGCAGGATGATGAAGCTGAAGCAAACATGGGACTAATGGATCAAACTGGAGCAGGTAACTCAGAACTACCTAGCATAGGTGAATTCTTGCAGCAAAATCATCCCTCTCCAAATGGAGCCAAATCTTCTCCTTCATATGCAGAAAATACTAAGAAGAAATCGCTTGATAGTTCAGGCTCTTCTGATGAAGATTCTATAGAACAAATATCCAAAAAGGCAGGAAGGAAGTCTCGAAAGGAGGCTAGAGAAGAAGAGGCGGAGAGACTGAAGATGCAGGGCAGCCAGTCCACTATTGAAATGTCACTTGGCAGTAGCAAGAGGACTAGACCCCTAAAGGGAGTAATAACTCCCTCTCTCTCGGTTAAATAATGCAGATCATCTCTTGGAATTGCAGGGGATTGGGGAATCCAATCAAAGTTGAAGCAGCCAAAGATTTAATGAGAATGGATTCATCTAACATTCTCTTGCTTCAAGAGACAAAGATTGAAGAAGATTCGCTTCTTCTCTTAAGCAAATCAAAATGGAAAATGAATGTTGGCAAGGCTGTCAGGGCGAGAGGCACCTCTGGGGTCTTGCAACTCAATGGTGTGAGGAAAATTTTCAACTAAAAGCTAGTTTGTTACCCAAGACTGGATTTTTACAGAACTCTTTCACATCTCAAGTAAGATCTCCTTGGCTCTATTCAACCTTTATGTCCCAGTTAATTTTAATGAAAAGAAAGAAGGCTGGAAATCATTATCAGATTTCTTAGATATCAATTCTCCTATAAATACTATAGTAGCAGGGGATCTCAACATAACTTTAGCCCCGAATGAGAAAAAAGGTGGAGCCCATGGCAAGGATTATTTTCAAGATACAATTGAGGCACTGATCCAAGCCTGCAATCTGATTGATTTTAAACCTAAGAAAGGATGATTTACTTGGTCAAACAACAGAGTTGGGGTTGCTAACATTGGTGCACGTCTTGACAGGTTCTTGGTTCATAGCTCCTTGATGGATGGGAAATTCGTTATTTCAACCAAAATATTTCCCAAGCTCACATCTGATCATCACCCCATTTCTCCGAAGTTCGAAAAAGAGGAAGACATCATCCCAATTCCATTTCACTCTAGTCCTCTATGGATTGAAAGAGACGGTTTCTGGGAAATTATGTATCAAGCATGGAAGCAGTATGTTGAAGGGTCTCCCAGTTTTGTTTGGGATCAGAAACTCAAAAAAACCAAATATACTCTGAAAAAATGGATAAAAAAACCCCAAAATACTCCAACTAGCAGTAAACAAGAGAAAGTGATTGAGTTAATAGAGATCCAATTACTAATGGAATAATATGACATTACCAAAACTCAGCTAGCACTTGAACAGTCAGCTCAATTTAATACCTTTCAATCTTTCAGACAGGAAGAGGAATTTCTTAGGCTAAAGTATCGAAGTCTCTGGCTGCAGGCAGGAGACAAAAATATAGCCTTCTTCCATCGCCAATGCAGAGCTAGATTGTCAAGAAACCATATCTCGGAAATCTCCATAGGGGAGGGGGAAGTTATTAAAGGCCATGTTCAACTAAAATAAGCTGCAAGAAAGCGCTTTCAGCTCTTGTTTCAGGAGGATGGACTCTCTGATGGTGAAGTGTCTACAAAAATTTTGGATAATATTCCTTCTCTTGCCAGCTCAGAGGATAACAAAGATCTATTGAAACCATTCTTTGAAAAGGAAATTTTGGATGTCATATGGGCAATGGAGACGGATAAAGCTCCTGGGTCGGACGGGTTTTCTTTTCATTTTTATAGAGCCTGCTAGAATATAATCAAATCAGACCTACTTCGCATGGTGACAGTCTTCCATAAAAAAGCTAAAGTTGGAGGGTGTACAAATTCTACATTTCTTGCTTTAATCCCTAAGGAATTTAATCCTTCTTCTTTCGACAAGTTTAGACCTATTTCGTTGTGTAATTCCTCTTACAAGATCCTAGCCAAACTTCTAGCTAATCGATCCAAGCTTTTGTTAAAAAAATTGATCTCTCCACTTCATGAGGGTTTTGTAAAAGGCAGGAACTTAGTTGATAATGTAATTCAAGTACAAGAATCCCTTCATTCAAGTTTCCAAAGGAAGGAGAAAGGAATGCTTATCAAGCTAGATATGAAAAATGTATTTCATAGAGTAAAGCTCCCCTTTCTCTATTGAGTCCTTCTATCCTTTGGATTCAGCACTGAGTTTGTTAATTTGATAAAAGCATGAACAGATAGGCCCTGGATTGCACCTCTAGTCAATGGTAGACCTATAGAATTTTTCCAAGCTACAAGAGGTCTTCGCCAAGGGTGTTGGCTATCACCTTCTCTATACATCTTGATGGTTGAAACTCTCAGGAGAAAACTAACAGTTGAAAAGGAAGCAGGTTACATTCCTGGCATTAAGATTGCAAGGGGAGTGGACCCAATAAACCATGCCCTCTTTGTGGATGATTCTCTTCTTCTAGGAGGGGCCTCATTAAAGATAGCTCGGGCCTTTAATGATATTCTTCAAAATTTCTGCCTAATTTCAGGAGCACCAATCAATAACAAAAAAAGTGATGTTTATGGTTGGAATGTAGATCATGCTGCAATTCTTTGAAGAGCAAATTCCTTGGGATTCCCTAGTTTTGATAAGTGGGAGAAGATAAAATACTTGGGGCTGCCATTAACTCTTGGTTCAAGTCCTCCTTCTCTTTAGATAGATGTATTAGCTAAGATTAAAGCCAAAATAGCTTCTTGGGGTGATCAGTGGCTAACCAAGGCTAAAAAATTGATTTTGATAAAGGCAATTCTTCCAGCCCTTCCCATTTTTCAATATTCTTTGCTACTTGCCCCTAAGTCTATTTCGTCTCAGATTTCCAAAATTTTGTGATACTTTCTATGGAATGGTGGGAAAGGAAATCAGACTAAGATACATCTGGTTAGTTGGGATATTCTTAAAAGACCTATTTCTGAGGGTGGATTACAAATCTGTGACCCTGGTTTAGCTAATTTGGCATTGGGAGGTAAACTTCTTTGGCAGCTATATGCGGATAAAAACCATCCTGTCAGTAAGATCTTTAGGATGAAATATCTAAAGGGCGGCTCATTAAGAAATTTAACAACTTCCACTCCCCCACAAGCACATCTATCTGGAATCTATCCAGAAGAAGAATCGTTAAATTCAATCAGCAACTCTATTGAATTCCAAGTAAGGTGAATTTCTTCTCTTGGTTGCTCTTGCACAATAAGGTGGTGACTGGCGAAAACCTGATAAAGTGTGGCTGCCATGGACCCTTCAGGTGCTGTTTTTGCACCTCAGCTTGTGAAACTGCAGATCATCTCTTCATCGCATGTGGTTTCTCAAAAATAGTGTGGGAGCTTGTCCTTCATGGTTTAAATTTCTCTGTCCCAATTCAATCATTCGTTGTCTCTCTTTATCTTCATTGGATTGAATGGAGCCCTGCTTCACGTGGCAAAAATGAAGATTGGTCTAAACTCTGGAAGTTAATTTCGAAAGTCATTTGGTGGAAAATATGGATTTCCATGAATAACTAGATTTTTAATAATCAACCATCGACTCTTCGGATCGTAGCCCAAAAAATCAAGCTGCTTATTGTTGAATCTGTAGGCAATTTTACATCTCCTTCAACCCTGACCTCATAGATTTCAGTGTGGCTTGGCTCTTTTCCGACAAGATCGATCAAGAATGTCTGCAACAAATAAGTTTGCTCCCCCTCGTGGCATGTTCGTGATATCGGTGTTGATTTTATTTCATGGTGGATTAATTCTACTTCAACAAAAAAAAATTATGGTGCATCTAAGGGAAACCCTGGGATCTCAGGAGTTGGGGATCTGGTGTTCTCTCCAGTTAAGTTGATTGAAACCAGTTTTAGTTGGGGTCTTGGATTCATGTCAAATAACTAGGATGAAAGTTATAGCCTCCTCAAGGCATGCCAGATCACTAAGGAGCATGGCTACAAGTCAATTCAAATCTTCAGTGATTCAAAGTTGTTGATTAAAGCATTAAATTCAGCAGATCATTTTTATAATTCTGATTTAAATAATACTTTGCAGAGAATTCATAATCTTTTGAAAGATTTTGAAAGGGTGGAATCTTTCCACATCCTACGAGAGCTAAACAATTCGGCAGATGCTTTGGAAAATAAAGCTTTCCCGCTGTCTCAAGGCCACCTAAGCATCAACGAAAAATCCAATTGTTTTCATCCAAATTCCTTAATTGTAAATAAAAAAGTTGTAATTAGTCTATTTGGGAGATATACTCTCAAACTGTAAGAGGTCTTGCAATCTTTGATCTTTTTCAAAGTATTTATTTTGATCACCATGTAATTGGTTGATTGGTAATTGCCAAATCAAACTTGCAACCCTCTATGAAAAAAAAAAAATTATCCATTTGAGTTAAAAAAATTATTATTAATAAATTTTGGAAAATATTATCACATTAAATTTATAATATGTAATTTAAAATTTATCTTTAAATTGATAAATTTAAATAATATAAATAACAATACTAATATATCTTTAATGATATTTTATTTTTTTAGTGATAATAACTACTTTAACATAAAATACGACAATACCACAAGAATAAAAACAAAATATATGCTTTACGTAAGAAGTTTTTTCATTAGAAGACATAGATTTTTGGGTTAAGTGTCTGGAAAATAGAAAAGCTAAGGACATTGAAGGTTACCAGGCATAAATCTTAAAAATTGGAGGTCCTATCCTCATCCCTCACATCCATAAGCTATTTAATCAAGCGATCAAACCATAGACTCAGAGCCTCATTATCCCTATTTTTAAAAGTGGGGATACAAATAATCCCTCTAATTATTGGACAATTATGATTAGCCCTCTCTTAGCCAAGTTATATGGTATTATTTTGGAAAAGAAGATCAGCATATGGATTGAAAGTGAAGGTAAGTGGGCTAAAGTCCAAGCGGTTTCTAGAAGGCAACACTCAACAACAGACCACCTCGTTATGCTTAGGATCATTGCGATGGATTGTCGTAATGATAAATCCAATCGCTTTTGTTGCTTTGTGGACTTTAGAAAGGCTTTCGATACAACACCTAAAAATAACCTATGGAATGGATTAGAAGAGCTAAAGGTTCCTTTCAAGTTGAGAGCTGTCGCAATCAGGTTATATGAGAATGTCATTGTCAAGTTTAAGAGCAATGAGGGGTGGTCAAAATATATTAAGTGTAATATTAGAGTTAAACAAGGTTGCCCCCTCTCCCCTACCCTATTTGGCATTTACATCGATAAGCTAGAAGGTTGTTTGGAGGAATCAGGTTGTGCTGGCACGATTTTAGCTGGAATATTCATCATCCTTCTTCTCTATGCTGACGATATTGTTCTTTTGGCAAGGTGTCCATCTGATCTTGATAAGCAACTAAGACTTCTTAATGATTTTTTCCCTACCATGGTTATGACTGTTAATACTGACAAAACAAAAGTTATGATTATCAAATCTAAGAAGGACACTTACGCTAATTTTGTGTATGACAATAACAACTTGGAGGAAGTGTCTTCTTACAAATATCTAGGAATTTATATTCATCGCAAGCTCAACTGGAACTATAGCATTGAGAAAAGGATTAATGGAGGGTGGAAAGCTTATTTTGGTCTCGAAAATAATTTTAAAGCAGCAAACCTTGTGATGTGGGATAAAAAGAAACTCCTCTTTGAAACTTTAGTCACTCATGTTATCTTGTATGGGTGTGAGGGTTGGGGTTGCAACAACTCTAGAGAATCCTAGAGAAAGATTAAGCATATCCATAAGTGTTTTATAACGTATAACCTCAAAATTAAAAGCAATACACCCTAACCTATTTTCCTTATAGAAGTGGGTCTTTAGAAAATGTGGTGTGTGAAAGATTTAGAGGCTAACCGAAAATTAATATATTATAAGGAGGTCATCAACCCTACTTTAGAAGATCAAAAGTATCTCTCTATTTTAACTAGTTCAAAGAAAAAAATTAATATAGCCAAGATAAGAACGAACTCTCATGAGCTCCATAGTGAAACATGTCTTTGGGCAGTTCCTAAAACACCATGGGTGGAAAGAATCTGCCGCTCTCTATGAGAATATGAACATTGAGGATGAAAATCACTTCCTCTTAGAGTGCCCTGCGTACACCCACATAAGATCTTAGTTTCATAATCTTTGTTGCAATACCAACCTTCCTAGCCTTTTAACTGGTCAAAATTATAGTGAGCTTGGGACGCTTCTCTCAAAGCTCTTTGAGCATAGAAATACAATTTTAAAACAAACTAAATAATCTATTTCTTTAGGTTTGATAGACCAAAGTTTGGTCTAGGGGACGTTAACCACCATCATCATCATCATCATTAAGTCATAGGTTATGTATTATAATATTAAAAATAAAATTTAATTTATATTAATATAATATGAAAAATTAAAATATAGAAGTTTGAGTATCAAAATTTATCAACTAAATTAAATATATATAATTCTACTAAATGTATATAATAATTAACAATAAATATTTATTAAATGGGGTGACATGTGCTGGGTGTTCTACAATCTTGAAGGAGATTAAGAATACACCTTTCCTCGGGGATTAGAAATGATGCCTAATAATCGAGAAGAAATGATTGCTCTTTGGAAAGGTCTTCATAGAGTCAAATCTAAAGGAATTGAAAACTTAGTAATTATAGGAGACTCTACGATCATGATTCACAACCTTTACAACAAAAGCCTTCCAAAAGAAATACACTTGCAGAGAGTTATGTCATGTATTCAATCTCTACTAGAATAATTGTTTCCTTGTCTTGCGTGAACTAAACAATGAAGCTGATGCCCAAGCAAATCAAAGTTACCAACTACAACAAGGAAAATTGTTGAAAAAGGGGGAGGGAGGGATTTGCAACCCTCCCCTAAGTTTTTACCGACTCCACATTTCTTATGAAACACGACAAGTGCCCAGAGCTCATCTTTACGAAACATCGAAATTTAAGACAAGTTATCCTTCGTGATCTCTTACTTATCTCTAGCAACAAGGAGACTTTAACGGATGATGTTTGGTCCTTTTCCAAGCATGCAGGTGACTTTATTGTATGGTTATGTTAACTCGTGGGCTCCAAACTTGGCATAAGCCTTTAGGTTTGTGGTTTCGCCTTTTTGGTTTACCATTGTATTGTATTCATCTCTTTCTAGTTGTAGGTTCATTTTCCCAATACCCTTGGCCCTCTTTTCTTTAGTCTCCTTGTCTCCCCATAGCTTTTGAATTATATCAATCCAACCTTCTTTCTTTAGGAAACCCTTTGTCCATTTCTTTTATAGCTCTATGAGTTTCCTATTGAGTTCATGGCTAGTCGACAAGATCATTCATGTGATTCTCTATGCAAGTGTGAAATACTATTTGATGAAGGACAAGAGATGGTGGCATGGGCAATGGAGAAAAAGGAAGATGGGAGGAAAAGGTGGGAGTTAAATTATGACATGGATATTAAGAATTCTTAAAGGAAATTGGATGTATGCAAGGAATAACTAAGCAAGTACAAGACCAAAATTGTTTTGTTGGAAGTGGGCTTGGAAATTACTAATGAAAGCTTAGTGGAACAAGCATAAGCAATTAAGGACCTCCAAACAAAAATGAAGAATATGCAATTGGAACAATTACTTGGCTTCCTAGTAATGAAATTCAACCCCCCTTTAGGAACATCAATTGGCTCATGTGGAAATTATCAGTTGGATGTGAAAGAGGAAGATACAATGGAACAAAATGCAGTTTGTCATTGTTGGACCTCATATTATCCTCTACAATGAGTTAACTAAAGAATGCCCATTAAGGGAACAATACTCAAAATGCTTAGTCATCTTATGTTTTTAAAAACAATTTTAATTTTAGATCAATTATAAAGCTTTTCACACGTAAAATAATGAATAGTAACAATTGAAAGTTGATATTCAAACATATCAATAATCTATAATAAAACTCATGAAATATATACAAATAATCTTTCTTTTTATATTAAATGATAAACGGTTGAAATAAAACCCCCTTTTAAATTAATACAAATAATATACTTAATAATTACAATATATATACTTAATAATTACAATACATATATAATTTTTAAATATATTATACTACACCAAAATCAGTGAAGATTCACTCCAACATCGTATAATAATCAAAGTATGAAAACTACACAAGAAATCTTTTTATGAATATGTATCATTTATAAATTACTATTCAATGAATCTGCAATATAGTGCCAAATGCATATAATAACTAGATGGAATCTTCTTATGAGCTTGTGGCTTCGTATTCTCCAACTTCGTATAATAATCAAAGTTTGAAAGCTACACAAGGAATCTTTTTATTATTATAAATAAATATGGATCATTCATAAATGATGAAACTTATCTATTCGATAGACTATTCTTGGGAAGGAGAGTCTTTCAAATGGACACCTTTGAATGAGATTTCTTTTTATTATTATAAATATGGATCATTCATAAATAATGAAACTTATCTATTCGATAGACTATTCTTCGGAAGGGGAGTCTTTCAAATGAACACCGTTGAATGAGATTTCGCGGCGCAGATTTGACAAGTTCCCTTCCGAGGAAAAGCCCGTCAGATAAATAAGGCTCTCTTTCATAAATTGGAACCGCCCGACGGAAAAGTCCGTCGAATAAGTAAGGCTCTCCATCATAAATTGCTATCCAATGAATTTGCAATAGTGCCAAATTCATATAACAAGTAAAGTATATAGATGCAATCATTTTATGAGCCTATGTCATTTATAAATTCCTCATGCATTTATGACATTATTTTCCATCGTTCTCATTTATTTATTTCACACCTTCTCTAATAATTTTTTGAACTTTACACGTGTAAGATTCACATTTTTATAATAAATGATCATAAATATTTGTTAAGAATTTAAGAAGAAAAATCTCCTTAATTTGGTAAAAAATATAATGTAACATGAAAGGTCGTTTAATGATGACAAAATTATTTACATATGCGATGACGTATGTTTTTAGATGGTATTTTGTTTTAAGATGTTATTTTTTATAGTCTAAATTATTATATTCTAATTATTAAAGATAATACAGTTGCGGGAGTCATTTTTTAAATAGCACTTTAGTCAGTTAACTAGGTTTTTTGGTCATTTAACCAAGTAGTGTAAACTTTTAGTAGGTATCCTAAGCCCCCCAATAGTATACCGGGGTTTTTGGTTTGGGACCAAGCATGTGGTGGCATGGAAAAGTCCCTATCATGTTGCTAGGGCCCCCATTTGTCTCTAGGGTATTTTGGTCAAGGACCAGATAGTTTCTTGGTCATAAGGACCAAGCAGATCCTACATGCAATGACAGATACATCCAAGTTTGGGACCAGGAAAATTCTTGGTTTATGACCAAGCAAGTCCTACAGATGTATTCCTAATCATTTAACCAGACAGGTCCTGGTTAGTTAACCAAGATGATGATGTGTGATGTCCTCCTCTCCTAGATCTTCGAGATGGTTGAGCTAGGTTGTTTCATCAAGGGATTGACCAGCCCTTGATGGAGTCACTAGCATTGACCTTAGGAGCAATTATGAGGACTAGAGGATCACATTATCCAGTGTGAACCTTCCTTATATGGTGATGATAAACTTCTAGTTATTGCATGGAACACTTGTGGATCACAAACATTGAGAGAGAGAGAGAGAGAGAGAGAGAGAGAGAGAGATAAGGTGTTTTCCCGCCTTGTTGTTGACTTGTAGGTAAAAGGGTTGTCTTCCCACCTTTCCTTGTACCTTGTCTTGCGGGTAAAAGGGTTGTCTTCCCACCTTGCCTTGTACCTTGTCTTGTGGTTAGAAGGGTTGTCTTCCCACATTGTATGACACCTAATGACTTGTGTTAGCCTTATGTTGGCTTGGTCTTTTTCAAAACTTAAAAAGCTATACTTATTATAAAAAAGTATAAGTCCAATATGGACAATAGTACAATATAGAGAAAAAATAGTCCTCCAAAATAACATAGATAGTCACCAATATGACCACCCAAGGCTACAAACAACCCAATGAGTCCAATAGTCCAATCAAAGACAACAAAAACAACATAATAGTCCATCTTATACCGCCAAATAGGCCTATATGGGTCCCCCACAGATAATTACAATCACATAATACAAAATAACTAAAGTTGATATATGTTGATACAATATGTGAGAAATATAAAGCCACAATAAATGGACGCCACATAAAGTATTATATGATCCAAAATATAAGAAAATTGATGCAATGAGTGGTTATATCAACAACTATTCCTCACGGCAACCTTGTCCAAACCATAACAAAATAAAGACACAAAAAAATGTTAAAGCTATATATCTCAATGAAAGCAGTATAAAATAAAGTAAATGCATCTCATATGTCTCGTATATATGATGTAACATACCCAACTTCCACCTTACCATCTTTGCAGAAAAGAGGTATAAAATTTTTCCTTACATAAATTTTAAACTACCAAGAATAATAGTGCCTATAATTATTTGTCATTATTAATAAAGAACAACTCTATGTTCATACATATAGAAGAATAATTAACTGATAGGTTATTATATCATTTGAAGGATAACAACAAAATCCTCATCAAACTGATCTCTTAATAAAACCATATTTGATTTATATAGGGCCTCCAATTGAATGAATTTTCTCTTAATTCATATACTCATAATCACAAGAATAATAGTGCCTATAATTATTTGTCATTATTAATAAAGAACAACTCTATGTTCATACATATAGAAGAATAATTAACTGATAGGTTATTATATCATTTGAAGGATAACAACAAAATCCTCATCAAACTGATCTCTTAATAAAATCATATTTGATTTATATAGGGCCTCCAATTGAATGAATTTTCTCTTAATTCATATACTCATAATCATCTTCATTTGTTCACTACTTATAATTCTAGTTGCTCCTCACATAATAAGTTAGATGTACACTTGTTGATCCAGGTCGTTCCCAAGTGCACGTTGGGGACTACAGTCGACTGAATGAGTCGAGCTCTATTATGGCGGAAGCATATAAAAAGAACCAGCAAAGCAGGAAATACACTTAGGTCAACAGAAAGTATACGAACAAACAATATGCAAGAATTCCAACCAATTTATTACTTCTTCTCCATTAAAGATGGAGGAATTAGAATTGTTGTATATTACATTACTGTATGTGCTTATATAGGATGTTGAGATCCTTGGGTGACTACCTGTTACGTTCAGTTACAAAAGAAGTTATAACGGTTCAGAAGTTCAACCATCGCATACCTGTCGAGGCGGACCTATCAAGGAGAACTTGTCGAGGCGAACCTATCGAGGAGAACTTGTTGAGGCAGACTTGTCGAGGTGAACCTGTCGAGACGGACATGTCGAGGCAGTTAAAATAGGCGAAGTAGTCGAAGTGATAGAATTTTTCAAAGCTTGACAACTTGCCAACTGCTGGTTGGATCATTCCTCCTTCCTTAAGAAACAATGGTATCCATTGTGAATTAGTTCAGGTGAGGAATACGATGCTTGTCGTGTCGGGCCTTAGATTTTGTATTAGCTCGTTGCAACATCTCCTGTGCTTGCTTTTGGATATTGTATATTTAATATCTGAAATTCAATGCTTTCTCCACTTCTCGTCCTTCAAAGTCGGTGTCGCTCGACTGTGTCGAGGAACTGATTAAGTCGATAGGCGTTGAGAATTTTTTCTCGTAGAGTTGTGTTGAGCACGGTTATAGTTGTGTTGTATGTATGGAAGATTGTCATCCCATGTTCGACGATGCTTGTGGTTGTACATGCAAAGCAATTGTACGACTAAGTAATTTACAACATTCGTCTATTCGCATGTCTGCGGATGGAAGGTCGTCGACAAAGAGAGTCTTGTGTCGAGCTGTTGCCAGAGAGTTTTCCGAAAGGTGCTGACAAATATAGTATCTCTGTCGAAAATAATGGTCGTCGGGAGGCCATAATATTTCCCCACATGTTCAAAGAAGAGTTGAGCAGTCTGTTGTGCTGTCGTAGTCTTCTTGCATGGTATGCGTATAGCCATCTTGGAAAATATGCTGACTACTACTAATATCGCATCATGCCGATGTTTGGTAGTAGGATATCCCGTCAAGTAGTCCATAGAAATAGATTCCCATGGTCGACTAGGAACCAAAATGGGTGTGTACAGTCCTTGTCGTCGATTCGATGGTTTAGCAATGGCACAAACCACACATGATCGAATATACTTGTGGACATCAGATTTAAGTGAAGGCCGGTAAAAATACTTTTGGAGAATAACAAGTGTTTTTGCGACTCCAAAATGTCCTGTAGTCTTGCTATAGTGTGTGTCCCAAATGAGCTTATGTTGGTGCTCACCGGCTGGTACACAAAGCTGTCCAGTCCTGTATAGCAAGGTGTCCTCCAGGAAGTAGTCAGTAGTAGACAACTTGTCGGTATGAAGTTGTCGATAAATTGTAGAGAAATCGTAGTCTACCGAATATAATTGTGTCCAAGTAGTGGTGTCGTAACCTTGCATACTCATCATTGTAGACAATAAAGTAATGGGTGGTTTGCTGAGACAATCGGCTACGGCGTTGGATTTGCCTTTCTGATACTTAATTACCAATTGAAATTGTTGCAGGTAATTAATCCACTTGAGTTGTTGAGTTGTCTGTAGTTTCAACTAGGACGGAGCAAACTGCAAAGGTTTATGGTCAATGAGGATGATTGTTTCCTTGCCAAGAATGTAGTGTCTCCATTGATTAAGATATTGCACAATGGCGTACAGTTCTTTTTCATACGTCGAGTACCTTCTAACATTGTCGCTGAAAGTCTCAGAATGAAACACAATTGGGTGACCTAACTGAGTGATCACTGCGCCGAGGGCATAGTTCGATGCATCCATCTCAATCTCAAAGGTTGATGCAAATCAAGTAGCACAAGTACTGGTGCAACACTAAGCTTGCTTTTTATTTGTTCGAAAGCTTGTTGTTGTGTCAATGTCCATTTGAAGACAATTTTCCCATTTCCTTTCGTCAAAATATTCAAAGTCCATGCGATGTGGCTGAAGCCAAGTATGAATCGTCGATAGAAATTATCCAAACCAAGAAAAATTCTTATTTCATGAATGTTTTGAGGATTGGGCCAATATTTGAGGATCTGTACTTTTTCTGGGTCGACATGAATGCCTGCAAAGTCAATTACATACCCCAAATATTTGATGTTGGTCATGGAAAATGAGCATTTGTCCATGTTCATATATAGTCGATGTTGTTGGAGAGTGTTGAAGACTTGTCGACTAAAATCAAGATATCATCAAGATAGACAATGACACACTTATCGATGAAAGGTTGTAAAAGTTCATCCATATATCTCATGAAAGTTGCAGGTGCATTGGTTAACCCGAAAGGCATGACTAACCATTCAAACAATCCTTCCTTGGTTTTGAAAGTCGTTTTTGATACATCAGTGGAATCGATTGGAATCTGGTGGTATCTGAACTTAAGGTCGAGTTTTGTAAACAACTTAGCACCTTTCAGATTGTCGATGAGTTCATCTATCCGTGGAAGAGGATATCTCTTCTTCACTGAAATTTTGTTGAGAGCCCGATTGTCGATGCACATGCGCCAAGTACCGTCTTTCTTTGGAACTAAGACGACTGCACTTCCATAAGGAGAGGAGCTTGGGTGGATATGACCCTTATCGATAAAATCCTGGATTTGCCTAAAAATCTCTTCATTTTCAAGAATGGATCTTCTGTAAACAGATGAGTTAGGTAATGAAGAACCTAGAACAAGTTCAATGGATTTTTTACCTGACAATGCAGAGGTACTCCTTTGGGTGCTTGAAATATGTTCTGGTATTTTTTAAGAACGCGGTCGATCTGTTGTTGTTGTTGAAAGCTACGCTGGTCGGTAAGTTGACTTGTCATTTTAGTCATCCTGGAATGTTGAGGCTTTATCATGATTAATGCAAACGTTTGACCATGATTGATAAGCGTCTTTGTTTGTTTGGCAGATATCATAGCAACCGTTGATGTGGGTTGTCCCTTTGGTATGCCATACCATTGATTATGGATTTTGACAATCACCTTCTGAGGCCGTGACTGATATGTACCGTGTCGATCCCATAGGTAAGGCTTTCCGAACAGGGAGTCAGCTATGGAAAGTGATTCTACGTCACCTGAGTACTTCATCTTCAAAAGGCTTAACGAAGTAGGTGAGTTTGCATTGTCATGTGATCCTTAGTTCCTGCCCATCCTTCATCCAACCGATATTGTAAGGCTGAGGATGTGGAGTGGTGACAAGACCTAATTTCTTTACAAGATCTTCAGAAACAAAGTTCTTCTGGCTACCATTATCCACAATCAGATGTAATCATGGATTTTTTTGAACCCATATCTGTGTATGGAACAGGCATTCTCGTTCCTCCTCATCGACGATAATCGAGGATGTCAGAGTGGTCAAGGTCAAAGCCAAGAGGGTTGATGCATCTCGATCAGATTCTACTAGGGTTCTATCAGATAAGTCGGATATCGACAATTTTTCCAAAAATGTCTTTCAAACTTTGCATTCTGAAGTATCATGCCATGCTAAACTGTGATAATCACACCATTTCCCGGTAGGGGATTGTTTGCTACGATCCCTATTGTCTTTTTGAAAGTTATTCTTTTGATGATCGGGCTTTGGCGGAGTCGAATGAGAAGGGTTCTTGAACTTGTGGGAGTCGGCTGGTGACTTCTTATCGAATGTTCAACCTGTTGAATTGTTCGCGAAACGTTCTTTTCCTTTCTGTTTAGCTTCAAGCTTGTTGGCGTAATGAAATGCATCTGCAAGCATACTGATAGTCAGAAACTCCATCTCTTGCTTAACGTATGTAGATAAACCACTAACATACTTCAGTACAAGCAATTTCTCTTCTTCTTTGCATCGAGGATTCCCCAAAGTTCGAAGTGACTCGCATGAGAATCTCACTGAATAGGGCAAACATTTCGGTCCGTTGGTGAGCCAGTGCTTTTTCTATGAGTTCTTTATGTCTCATCAGTTGCATGTCTATTGTCTGCTTCTTCGACCATCTTTTCTGAAGTCGAAGGAAGTGTTTGCTTGTGTTGCTGAGTTTGCGAGCGTGTTTGAACATGCATACGTTAAATAATTTCGATTGAAGTGCTTATGTAACTTAAGCTCTGAATAAGATCTTGCTTTGATACCAATGATCCAGGTCGTGCCTAGGTGCACGTTGGGAACAACAGCTGATTGAATAAGTTGAGCTTTGTTATGGTGGAAGCATATAAAAAGAACCAGCAAAGCAGGAAATACACTTAGATTGACCAAAATAATACAAACAGACAATATGCAAGAATTCAAACCAATTTATTATTTCTTCTCTATGAAAGATGGAGGAATCAAAATTGTTGTATATTACATTAGTGTACATGCTTATATAGGATGCTGAGATGTTCAGGTGACTACCCGTTACGTTCAGTTACAAAATAAGTTATAATGGTTCAGAAGTTCAACCGTCGCAGACCTGTCGAGGAGAACTTGTCGAGGCGAATCTGTTGAGGCGAACCTATCGAGAGGGACCTGTCGAGGCAGTCGGAATAGGCGAAGCAGTTGAAGTGCTAGACTTTGTGGAAGCTTGACAACCTGCCTACTGTTGGTTGGATCACTTATTGTGAGAGAATATTTCATGGACACACAAACGTTCACTTGCTTTTAAAGTATATCATCTATCATCCATCATTCATTGACAAAAACACAATACAATTATTTTAGTTTCTCTTATAACATGAACAATCGCATGCTTCTTGTGTGCAAAGTCTTAAACTCTATATTTAAATAACATGATCCATAATCCATTAGTTGTGCACAAATAAAGAAGTGAATATTCTCTTAGCAAAACAAGTTTGTGGAGCATTAACTTGACTCAATTTGCAGTAACAAGGCACTCAAGATATAAATGCAAAAGAAAAACACCAATATACTGGTTCACCCAAATCTGGGCCACATCCACCAAAATTTATCATTCTTTTTTTTTTAAAATTCAATAACAAAAGAGTACAAGTTGCAGCACACCAGCTACAAATTATATTTTACTTTCTCAAAGTCTCTCTCTCTTCGAAGGATATTTTTAAATACCATACAACCTTTTCATAAATCCTTCCCTTTAATCTCATGCTCTATAAATTCCAAAAACTTCTTACCTTAATTTTTCAAATATAGAGTTATAAAAGCTAAGAATTAACTTAGTGTTTAATCATCAAATTTGACTTTTTATCCATTATAAGGTAAAAGTGCCAACATTAAGGTTCATGGTGTGGGCTAAGCCCTTCTTCTAACTACTATGACTATTACCGATAATTGTATCCTCCTCTACATTTATATTTTATGTAGGGAAAGAGTATAAATAACGTATATTTTTAAAGATTAAATAATGTAGCATAGTATGCATATCAAATCATAGACTTAGAGACATATAAATTTTAAACATTATAGTAAGAAATGAAGTTTCTTTTAAAACTTTAATGGCTATGACTATTTGGGAATCTATTTGGGAATCTAATGTTTTAATTAGCCATTAAACAAAATAATAATGACCATCCCTTAACAATATAACACTTGCATCCAACAATGGTATCTCTTCCAAAAACACAACAAGGCTAAGATCAAGGGTTGTGCCTTTCTTAGCTTATTCAATCATGTACAAACTACTTAAGCAAGGCTAAGATCAAGGGTTGTGCCCTTCCTAGCTTATTCAACCATGTACAAGGACAAGTAATTATTAAATGCTTAAATCAAAATGGAACTAAGGGTTGCGCCCTATCTTGTTCTTTCTCAACTTACCAAAATATTTTAACATTTATTCTAGTCTAGGGTCACACCCATCTTGGACTCGATCCATACATAGTTATTATGTTAAAAGGTGAGTCGACTTTATATAGGAAAGCATGTTTAACCATTCATTTATTATGTTAAAACTTTTCCTTTACACTCAAAACAGATAGAGAAAACGCTCAAGATAGAGCTAGTATTGCCCAACACATAGCAACAAAAGAGAAATAGCAACAAAAGAGAAATGATGCAGAGTAACCGAGATCAAACGTTTTCTACCATGTACTGAGAAAAGAATAATAAAAGAGTTGCCTGTAAGCTTTAAGTGGCATTCCACCTATGGTATTTTGGCATAAGGTGTGGCAGTTGATGAACATAAAGTATGTTTTGTGCATAATCTATAATCCTCTTGGCTCATTCGTTGGAGTTGCTACCATATTTAATTACAGACTTTGAAAATAGTTGATACCTCTTTCACTTGGAACCAAACATGACAAGTCTTTATCTTATATAATAACTCTTTAAAAATATTTTATTTATAGACATTTTCCAGCTCTAATCATTCATAGCTATGTATAAGTTTCTATCCTACATTTGTATATAAATATAACAATTAAATGTTGGTCTTGGGTGAATTATATTTATATTTCTTATATGCATTTCATGACCAAATAATAACAATTATGTATTTGTTTCATTAGTACTTTAGACATCGTAGTATGTGTTCATAATGTTAATCAATAGATATCAATCCAATTTGCGTTAGGGCTTCTCTTAAAGAATTAGACTTGCATTTAATATATATAGGTTCAACAACCTAAAGGACAACAGGATTTCATCCTTTTTCCTGTGCCTAAGGCACAAAGATGACATCTCACCATCAACACTGGAACTCTCAAGGCTTCCTAGCTTTTACTTCTCCCACTATGGATTCGTGCCCTCGTGTTTAGTTGAGTCAAGTCCTTAGTTTCCTAAGTCTACTATATAAAATTATAACTTATGGAAATACACATTAATACTTACAATTCTTTTACCAACCTTGAACTTCTCACTGGAAAGCTACACTTTTGATTTTGCCTTGTATTTTTCATTACTAAAGAATCGATATAGCAGAGGGGATGTTACATATGGCAGTTGTGTGATGTGAAAGGGGGGGACAAAAGTCAAATCCTGTAAGGGATGGAGGAAAGATGCCCTGAGTAATTAATAAATGTTTATCAAGGCTTATTCCACCAGGGAACCATCCTTATGGATTTGACTATATATGATACCTTCCGACCTCTTGAGAGAGTCCTTTGATGGTTTAAAAACATGCATATTGTTTTTCTCTATAAATATGCTCAAAGTATATTTCAGAAAATTGTTGTTTGAGTATAATTATCTTCTCGAGCTAGCAATTTAAAGAGTGCCCCTGTAAATAGTTCTTCACCTTGATCCATTTAATCAGAGTCTTTGAATCTCAAAAAACTCTAATATTATCAATGTTTAATATTCTAACATTGTGCAACAATATCCATAACACTAACATCTTTGATATGGTGTTTGTCCCAGGTTAATAATTGTAGCTATAATTGTGGTAGATGTGATCATCATTCCAAATTACAACACGCGCACCACCCATAGTAGCTTCTGATTAGGAAGCACCATCGAAAAAGCCTCTATAGTCGTTAGCAGGTAAAGAAGTGGGTAAACCCAATATTCTACTGTAGAAGTTATTCTTAGCACTAAACAAAATACCCTTTTGGTGGTGGTTTTGCTAACCCCCCCCCCTTCCCCCCCAAGTTTTTTTAGGTCTTTGGGGGTAGTTCTTAAAACCCCCCCTCAAAATTCCAATTCTTAGGATTTTTTTTTGGGAGGGCAGGGGGGGTTAGAAAGACCCCCTAAAGGTGTTTTTGAAGGTGGTTTTTAGAACCCCCCCCGCCAAAAAAGAAAAATTCACAAGAATTAGACATTTGGGGGCAGTTGTTTTAAAACCGCCCCCAAAAAACAACCGCCCCCAAAAATTCAATTCTCATGACTATTGGAGGGGGTTTTTCAAGGCGGTTTAAAAAAAATGATCCCTCTAAAAGTCTTGAGAATTGAACTTTTGGACATGGTTTGTAAAAGCCCACCTCCAATTGTTAAATTATCATGGCATTTAGGGGGGGAGTTTAGAAAGGCTACTCCTAAATATATGTTTCAAGGAGGTTTTTTGAAAACACCCATAAAAATTAGAGAATTTTACTTTTGGAGGTGGTTTTTTAAAGACCGCTTCCAAAACTTCAATTATCATGACTAGGGGGGTGGGGGGGGTTAGAAGGATCGCCCCTAAATATATTTTTCAGGTATGCTCTCAATATCCATCCTCTCAAAGACTACTAAAAATTACCACTAATTATTGTATAATTGACCCCTAATTAACCTCATAATTGACCCATAATTACCCCCAATTATCACTCATTGCACCAAAATGGCCCCTTCTTGACCATTGATCACCCCTAAATAATCTATGCTTACCAGTAATTAACGCTTGATAACCTCTAGATGACCCCTACTTTTTCCAAGGAAAACATCATGGAGAAACCTATTGGATTTTTCCAAACATTCATAGATGGCATTTCCCCAGTAAATCCATCAATGTAAACTAGTGTGCCTCACACACAAATATTCGAAATGGGAACACACCACAGTGAACCTAACTAAATGTCCAACATCATGTACAACCACTAGTTTAGCTAAGCCCTTGGGATTAAATGGCCCCTAGTTACCCATAATTGACCCATAGGTACCATTAATTGCCCCTTTTAACCCATAATTGACCCCCAATTACCACTATTTAACTCCTAATTACCCCATAGTTCACCCCTTATTAACTAGTATTACCCCTAAATAATCCATGCTTTCTAGTAATTAACCGTTGATAACCTCTAAATGAGCCCTACATTTTTCCAAGGAAACCCTCATGGACAAACCCAATGGATCTTTCCAAACATTCATAGATGACATATTCCCTAGTAAACCCATCAATGTAGCCTTAATGTGCTTCACATACAAGGATTCAAAACGGGAAAATGCCGCCATGAACCTAACTAAATGCCCAACACCATGGACAACCGCTAGTTTATCTTAGCCATTGGTCTTAAATGGCCCCTACTTACATATAATTGATCCATAAGTATCATTAATTTCCCCTAGTTAACCCATAATTGACCCCTAATTACCACTAATTAACCCCTAATTATCCCACAATTGACCCCTTATTAACCCATAATTACCACAACTCAGTACCCAATAATTACCCCTAAATGACCCTTAATTACCCATAATTGACCACAAATTACCCCTAAATTATCACTAATCAACCCCTAATTACCCTTCATTTACCCATAATTACACATAAATGACCCCTAACTTTGCGTAGGGCTCGAGTCCATCACATAGGCCTTATAGAGGGAATTTTTGGTTTATGAGTGGGATATGGTGGCAATTTTGGGATGTATAACACCATGAATAATTTCTTACAATTGGGCCATGGTTTGAGATTAACTTCTAGGGCCTAAGTTCATATAGTTTCTTCTAGGTCTCATGGGTCATGTGTAGGACCCCAAACGACCACACATGCCATACAAAGGAAATATTTGGCATATGAGTGAAATATGTCCATCATTTTGAGAATTAACATACCAAGGTTGTTTCTTGATGCCCATGCCATGGTCTAGAGATAAAGGCAAGGCACTAGGCCATAACATATATTTGTATGGGGATCACATGCCATGTCTTGTAACTCAAGGAATCACACATGCCCATAATACATAACCTTTGGCCTCTAACTTTGATACTGTGGTGATTTCAAAGTTTAAAAAACTTGATATGTTTCTTGGGGATAAGGGCATAGTTTGGTGCAAAAAGCTATGTTCTAAGTCCATGGAATCTATCTCTAAGCCTTACATGCCATGTGTGGGGCCTTAAACCACAACACAGTCCATGCATAGGAAACCTTTTGAATGTGATTAAGATTCCAAGATGTAAAAGATTGATTTTAAATTGATTGTATGAACCTCTCTCAACAACAAAAAACATACGGAGGGAACCTCTCATCTATTTGCAGTAGAGGAAGCTTATTTGACTGGGGATCAAAATATCTGGCCAACTCATCTCTCCTTTAGTAGCATCTAGCCTTGCTCAAAGATGGATTCTTTAGGACTTCCAATTCTTTCCAAGGGTGTAGCATATCCTTACATTTTGGTTTTGTGATGCTTTTGATATTATCTAAGTCATAAGTAGAGAAACCGATGCTTTGAGTTTTTCTTTTCCCATATTTATTCGCAACAATCTTTTTATAAGATCAACAATCAAATCTTCGATCTAAGTAGTCTTAAAGGTTTTAAGCATAAAAAACTAGTGTTTGCAATCTTTTATCTTCATCATCTAAATCTGACTTTTTTTTGTAAAATTATTGAAATAGAATTGGCACTAATCTAGCCTAAATTCAAATTCCAATAGAATTGGTGCATCTATTATGTGCATGAGTTTGGTGTGTCACTTGTGTATGTGAGGTAGGTGAATCTATTATGTGCTTGAGTTTAGTGTGTGTATTTGGTGATCTTAATTATTATCATCTTCATTGTGATGTGAAATGTCCTCTCCTTTTTGCTTCACAAATTGGAGTTAATTGTTGGTGGCTAATCCTTCATTCTCATTTTATGAAGTGTGATAAGATTCCCATAGTACCACTATGCACCATTTAGAAGGTGTAGGGATGCCTATTTCCTTCTTGTCCACATGGTTTCATTGAGTGACCACTTTTTACTTGCCTATTTCATCTTAGATTTATTTGGGATGTAGTGGAAAGGGCACAAATGGGAAAGGTGTTTTTAGGGGTGGTTTTATAATAACCACCCTTAAAAATATAGTTCAAGCCATTATACTTGTCTTATTATTTGTCTTATGTATAATTCCAAAAACCATTATACTTCACCTCCTTGGTGATGTTTTTTTTTTCATTGGTGCATGGACATTTCCTAATCACTATCAACACGTGCATGTGATTTAGCTTCATGGGTAATATTTATTTTTTAAAGAAAGTCTCATGGAAAACCCTCTGAGTACTTCCTCATGATCCATGGATTCTAAATGTGGTAAACTGATGGCCCTGATGACAGAGCCTAATCATAAGACAATCAAGATCTTTGAACTCGTGACCTTCCCAACTTTGAGGGAATTAATATCTTATGTTTGGCTCATGACAACTTGAGCTAACTCACCAAGATAGATTCATGGCTAACATGTGCATGTGCTTTAACATTATGGCCAATTTCTTCACTTGATTTTAAATCTACAAAATTATGAAATTTACATAATTCATTTTTGTTCCTCCAATTTTGCCTGGATATGTGTTGTCGTATGTGTTGTAAATATGTAACAAAGATCCATAGTGTGGAGTTCAATCCAAATCCCCACTAGTGAAATAGTTTGGCTTATAAGAAGGAAAGTAGATTTTATCATTCATGTGCTTGAAAGGCATGCCAAATCATGAATATTTTGTAATAGTTAAGTAAAAGTGAGATAAAACCCAAAGTTTACAATGGAAGGAAACCTAGTTCGAAGGAGATATGATTTCCACATGTGAGGGGGTTCATAAGCCTTGGTGGGAGATTCCTCATGGAGGGGATTATTCACTAGAACAAAAATCTAAAGGGGAGAGAGAGGAGAGACCACAAGGAGGGTACAACCTTGTGGATATTGACATTTTTAGACTAGGGAGACTACCTCGAATATGGCCCAAAGTGTGAGATTGAACATGTGTCCTTGTGATGTAATAGCTTCAATTAGGGATGGAATCTACATTGAGAGATTATTGTTTGCAATTTGGCCTAAGGTTGGGTGTTGTGTGCCTCTCCCACAACGGTTTTGGGAAATATTTCATTAAAAATATAAGTGTCCTAGAACTTAATTGAATTATGTATATTGATAAGTTCTCTTGAGCAGATAATCAAATCACCACACACACTTGAAGTCAAGATTGTGACTAAAGGATCTCGAGGACCATTCCATGGTATAAGGAAAAATCTAGGATCTTATGCCATAACATTTTAGTATGTATCTCATGGTCCATGTTTGGGGTCTCAAACCACCACATTGGCCCTTTATAGGGAACCTTTGACCTCCAGGTGGGATATGGTGCTCATTTTGAAGTTTAGACTACTAGATATGGTTCTTGGTGCTTTTGATGTGGTTCAATGCCTACAAAATCTAGGGTATTGTACCATAATATTTGTCTATGGGGCTCGTGATACATCCTTGTGTCCCTTGGGCACCACATAGGTTCTTCAAAGGGAATCTTTGGCATGTTATCAGGATATGATGGCATTTTTTT
Source organism: Pseudotsuga menziesii (assembly GCA_001517045.1). Classification (NCBI taxonomy): domain Eukaryota; kingdom Viridiplantae; phylum Streptophyta; class Pinopsida; order Pinales; family Pinaceae; genus Pseudotsuga; species Pseudotsuga menziesii. The sequence continues at coordinate 65,814 of LPNX011140126.1, forward strand.
TTGGCACATTGAGGATGGTTATCGATACCAATCCATCATGTACTAATCCTTAAAATTATGCACATATCTCTTTCTAAGGTAAAAATTTAGGGCCCATGTGGTGGTCAAATGCTCTACTCATGAGTCATAATTAATAGTTAGATACTAATTGAGGATTTGTGGAGAGTCAGTTAGGGAAATTTGTCCAAAATTTTAGATGTCATCATTTTTTACTTCAATCCATATGCTGACTTCATATACTACGCTATTTTCGGACAAGATTAACAAATAAAGATTAGGACCAATGGGTGTACAATCTCTTGTATGGTCTTGGCTGTTTTAGCATTTTGTGAGAAGCTTTAGGGAAATATATATATTGGTGTACTTATTTTAGTTCAAAATATGGAAAATTAGTTAACATGCCTTATAGAAGTGTAGGAAATCAATGTTATTGCTATATATACTCTTTAGGTTGATTTGTTATATTTTGTATTGAAACATATTTTGATTAAAAACTCACAACACTTTTGTGAAAGGCCAATTGGGTAGGTTTTAGTTTGGTCTAGTGGTTTAATTAGTTCATAGAGCTCCCATCACTTAAGACCAATATATTATTGCTTCAACATTAGAGATTTGTTGTACAAAACCATCATAAAAATGTTGGTATTGAAGTAAGTTACAAGGTTTTTCCACAAGATCTTTTTCAATTCATGAGTTCATTATTATAGGGAAATCACAAATGCACATCCACTATGAAAATGCTAATAGGAATCTTGAGAAAATGGTGGAAATCAAGAGATTTAATGCACCAATACATGTTGTCTTAGAACTATCTTTCAATTATCGATAGAACATTTTCTTTCAAGTTAGACACTAGATACTATGTTAAACCTTCTCTCCCTCGCAACCATTTGAAAAGGATTACACACAAACTTTAATTATGAACAAACAATATGTAATTAGAACAAAAGGATTATGTCACCTTTGTATCATGAGGAATATAAGTCATTTTTCTTTCTATCTTGTGGCAAGCATTGTAAGTTTGATGTAATTAGAACAAAAGGACTATATCATGAGGAAGTGAAGTCATTTTTCTTTATATCTTGTGGCAAGTGTTGTAAGTTTGTCTTGATATTTTATATACCTAAAATAGTTTGGCTATTAAAGGAATATTAATGTTTTATGAACTAGTTTCTCTATGCTTACATCCCTTGTCACCTAGGAACGAATACTTTATGATTAATGTTTATTTAAATTAGATATAGGCTTTGAGTTACATAATTTTTGGATGTTGCAATTTTGAAACAACAAATGGATCTTATTTCTCAAATAAGTATGAGGTAATTAGGCAATTTAGATTTGTAGATCTCTTTACAAACATATAATTATAGTGTGTTTCTACATAATGGAATGAAGGGTATTTATACATTATGACTTCTCTTTAGATATATTCTTGGATACTTGTTTGTAAGAGTTCTTATCACATATTTGGGTAAGGGGACTCATCTTCAATGCATTTATAAGCATATTATATCAAAATTATCATACAATGATTAAAATAAAAGGATGGAAGTTTTGCATGTGTTGGGCCATATAAAAGGTAGATGGTACACTGATATATAATCACTAAACATTTTGGAGGACTGTGTTTTTTGCACATTACAACTACCATCAACAATAATTCATAACCATTGAAATAGAAAGTGTGGGATGAATAATACCAAAAACAATTGAAATATTTGAACTACCCATTTTGATCCAACCTCCATTTATATTCCTCCTATTCTTGACACCGTAAGTTGCCTTCCACATTCCATGCCCAAGTTTGTATGCAAACCTCCTCTCATTTACACACCTACTATGTCACCCAACCACATGCATAAGAATGACAATCATCAATAATTGCTTGGGGACCTTATCGTTGTGATACAATAAGCTAAAAAGGGCACCCCATTCTACTCAATTTTCTTGCAAATGCGAATGACACACATGTTTGCAATGTCGATTGGGTGGAACCAATTTATATATTGAATGACATGATCATACCACATATGCTTCACTCATTTTATGTATGCGGTTTACCTACATTGGGAACTCTTTAGAAAGTTGTGTATTTGATGCACTAACTAATTCCATGCTTCTAGTGTAGGATGGCAACATTATAGCGAGGACGTTTTTTAATTTTTTTTTTTTTTTGTGTTATCAAGAAGGTTCAACTCCTTATGGCCACTTATCCACTTCCTACTATGCATTGTTTCATTTGAACCTCCTTTACATTAATAATTTTTTTGAATTCAACCTTCATTTAGTGCAAGCTTTCATGAGTGTTAACACCTTCCATCATTATAGGTAAATTTTGGATTTGAGGTAGCACCCACTATTTGGCCTTCTTTTCCACCTCATCAATATGTGTGAGCAAGACTCCAACTATAAATGGGTGTTTTCTTGGAAAATAAGTGAAACCTATCATCGAAAAGCTTACAAGGGAACCTATGCTTGCATATTATTCGCTTAGGTTTCTCAACAATGTCAACATGTCCAACATCACTCACATTGGCCAACTATTTCCCCCCAGCATGACTTGTAGCGATTGGTTGCTCATCCCTAGTATGACTTGAAGTGACTGGTGACATGTGTCCAATATGAATAACACTAATTGGGGACTTATCACCAGTATGATTTGTAGTGATAGGTGACATGTCCTTAACATGAATAATAAAGGCTGATGACATAGTCTCAGTATGACCTGCAATCACTAAAATCCTCCCCTAGAATGACCTCCAAAGGTTGGTTGTGTATTTCTAGTATGACTAGTAGTGATTGTAGGAGTGCTCCCAACATGACTTGCAAGCGTTGGGGGCCCACCCCCTTGTTTTCACATCCTTTTCCTATTCTATCTCCTTGTTTTCCTTTTATATTGATGGTTAATAGTACTAAGACTTTCACCACATGAGCAATATGGAGGGGGAGAAGATGTTACAAGTGAGGAAGGAACGAGGTCTTGGTTCCCTTGATATAAGGTGCTTACTTCAGAAGCATCATAATCATTTAGGACATTCAGAGTTGAAAACAATCAAACCAACATCCCTAGGGTGAATCCAGGAAGATTGAAACAAGCCATCAAGTGTAATACCCTAGTTGTTAAGCCTCAGGCTTACGACCCTTCATGTGACTTATGTTCTTTTGCATTATGGACTTATGATATTTTATGTGGACTTATAATTCTTTCGATAATTAATGTGATTAAGGATTTATGATTATTGTTTTATAACATGACTTTGCACTTTGGCACTATTATTAATGTTGATGTTATTATTGGCATCATTTCTATCTTTGAATGTTGTTACTATTGATTAAATAAGCAAATGGCTAAGTAACAAAAACTAAAAGAGTATGGGGGAATATAGATTCCACAAAGTGAGTGGGAATGGGGACATTCCTAGCACCTTATAACTTTTTGTTGGCTTAGGTTTTTCTATCCCAGTTCATATTTGGACCTTGGTGACATTAATAATGTTGGTCACCCAAACCTTGTACAGCAGACCCTATTCTCGATACTTATGGAATATGGAGTTAATATTGCATATTTTGAAAACCTTAGTGGGGCCCTCTTTCCTAGGGTGCCCTCCTTGGGAGTATATTCCCTCACATTTATGTGTTTTTGGTCATTATGATCCATTTTCCTAGTTTTGGGGGGTTGTAAGCTATTTGCTAGATTCCACTCTTACACTATGCATTGTCGATCCTATTTTTATGATTCGATGAGATTTATTACCCTATTTCTCTCACCAATTTCAACCTCTTCGATTTTTTGTAACCCCCCTTATGCATCAGTGTGTCTCCGTGTTCTCTTCATGGATCCACTCAGGTTTTGGTAACTCCTCCTCATGGTGCTAATTCAGGAAAGGGAACCTTTTCACTAAGCCACCACTCCACTAATTCAAGTTAAGTTTCCATGATGAGTCTTAAAAATTACCTCTCTCTAATTTGAGATTATTCCTTTGGGTGAGTTGGCCTCCTTGTGCTATAAATTCATATTCCCTCTCCTTGTTGAAGCTAATCTTGAGCTTTGGAACATGTGACTTGTGTTATCTATGCATGTTGCGAATGTTGGTAGTATTGGGAGTGTATTGAGACTTAGAGTTAGTCTAGTTCTTTCCCCTTTGATTGCATTATATCACTATACTAGTCCAAGTTATTGCAAAGGAAGCCATGAAATGGGAATGGCGAGCTAGGTAATATCCCATAGGCAGTAGAGACATACATGAAAGTATTAGTGGGAAGCATTGTGGTTCTTGAAAGAGGTAGTTCTGAGAGTTGCTAGAGTAAGTGTGAATTGAATTATCTGCTTGATTTATTATTGTATGTCATATTTTGGCTCCAGGAAGAATGGAATCTATAGGATTTGAATCTGAGATGATATTCATTCTGATATTTCGTTCTCTTCTTCAAAAATTGTAACTATGAATCTACGATACTAGAAGAGGCACAACCATATGTTCTAGTTGACAATTATCTGTTATTTTTTTGTTTTTATTATGGACCTAGTCCATTATGTACGAAACAACGTTTCTAGTAAGTATTTCCTTTCGTTTCATTGAAAAAGATTTCTGGATGACCAAGATATGTCCATTTTGGTCCAATAGTTTTCCCGATGCTAGGTTGAGCGCACCAATTGTTAGATTGGAAAGGTTCTATGCATGGATATGCTCCTATTTGTAGATATGAGTTTTAATAATGTAATATGAAAGTAATATTGATTTATGGTTGGAGGGAAGCATCCGTACAATCTAAAATATATTAGTGAAAAAATGGTTATAGGGGACAACCATTCAAAGGTGATTTTGTGGCTTGTGATTGTAGTCGGTGCCTTTTGTTTTGTTTTGGTTTTGGTGTCACCGTATGTTACAACCTACAATTGTGTCTTGATATGTGATTTTATTTATGTTCAGCCTCACCAACAACACACACGTAATAACACCAAATTTTAACTTAGTTTGCAGAATAACTTATAACAACAATACTCAAGTATTTTAACAATTGTGGTTTCAATGTTAATACAATTTATAATGCATGAATGAGTTTTAGGATCTTATTCTCACTAAGGATGATGAATAATATTACTCAATCATGTTGTTACAATTTTGAACTTTGGAAATTAAATAATTAATTAAGTGTTGCAACCTTAGTTATAATTCAATCTCTAGAGTTAAAAGTTTTTTATTATTTATGGTTAGTTAGCCTAACCATAACTTATTTGTGTTCCTTGTGCTTAAACTTAACTTAGCCTTATTTTTAGCTCCTTTGGACTTGTCTAAGAGGTGGGGATGATACAAAGTGGTATTAGAGAAAAGGTTTCCACACTGTGGTTGTTGGGCCTTCTGTGAAGTTACAAGTCACTTTGTAAACATGCATTTGCATTAGATAACTTGTATACATGCACCTTAATATAGTTTCACATGTGAGTTAGTTAATTAAACTGTAATCTTGGGATGGCTATGGAATTGATGTTCAACCAATAAGGAGAAATATTGGAAGGAGTTCTACCCCCCTTGTCCATTTATGTGGATTGTAACTAGTTAATTTATAAACCAGAGGAAAAGTAGATTCAAATGATAATGAACTTATACCAATGCGTAGTTTACTAAGAAAATGTTGATAATGAACACATTGTAGTTCCCAGTGAATGATTGAGCAAACAATGTGACCACTAAACTGATATCTTAATCAAACCTGTGAATACTAAAGATTCAATAAGTACAAGTTCAATGGTAGGAAGTCAAATATTGGAGATGGATTTTGAGGAAGGACGAAGACCACATAGTTCTGAAGAGGAGTTTGTTGAGGGAATAAGGTCAATTATACATAAGAGGAGCAGTGAAACCTTAATATTGGAGGATTCACTGAGGAAGTGTAGGGAGGATAACGAAAGGATAATTCATATCTAGGAGTATATTATGAATGATATAAAATCATTGAAGACCATCCAAAGATTCGTTGAGAAGAGTCATAAAAGATGTGATGTATAGATCATCTTCAAGGAGACCTTATCACTCATAGAGAAGGAAGGGGTATGCATCAAGCAATATCGAGAGTAGTCCTGAAAGGTCTCTAGTAAGATACAAGAAGAGGAGGTTTTCCTAGGATGAACTAGTAGGATAGCTTAGAATAATCAAGCCCCCAACTTTTGATGGAGAAGTAAAGAAAGGAAAAGATGCAGAAGCATGGTTTTTAGGACTCGGGAAGTTTTTCCGATTGCATGAGTACACACCTAATCTGGAAGCATGAGTATCCATATACCATCTGCAAGGAAAGGAATCTATTTGGTGGGATCATCTAGTTAAGCTAAAAGACATCGTCGAAGAAAAAATATCTTTGGAAGATATTTGAGAAGTACTTCCAGAAAGAATACCTCTCTGAGCATTACTATAACAAAAACATGGAGGAGTTCTTTGAGCTTAACTTGGTAAGCATGACTATGGATTCCTATGAGAAGAAGTTTCTGGAACTTTTGAAGTATTCGGGCTTCATCAAATACGAGAAGGTAAAAATTCAAAGGTTCCCAATGTTTAATTTAGTGAAGCTTAGGATCCTTGGTCCACATGAGTTCAATGTGAAAATAAGGATGCAAAAGAGAGAAACAATTAAGTGTAAACTGATCAAAAAATTCATGGAAAATTGCATACACATGAGACAAAATTTGGTCAGCATAACATTACATGAATTATCATTAACCTCTATATAATAAAATGGTGTTACAATAGGAATAATTCGAATGCCTTAGGTAGTATTCAAATTCACCAACTTGGAGTGACTTTGATATTAACTCAATGTGGGAAAATCACCACTGGATCTCACTAATGCCACTACGAATAACTGAATCAATTCACAGTTAGTTAACTAATCTAGGTAGGTGAGAAAATGCACCCAACCACCCTTAAATCATGCAAATTTTCGCTAGATTAATTGAATATGAACTAATTGATGGGAATCAGAGCATAACTGAACACCGACTAGGGTCAACTGTTGGTGGCACTCAGAGTGGGTTCCTAAATGATAGGTATTGGTCTTTGGAGATCCTAAAATCATGCATACATGCACATCAAGGGATCCCTCCTTGGGAATATATTCCCTCACATTTATGTGTTTTTGTTCATTATGAGCCCTTTTCCTAGTTTTTAGGGGTTGTAAGATATTTTCTAGCTTCCACCCTTACACTATGCATTTTCGATCCTATTTTTGTGATTCAATGATATTTATGACCCTATTGGATGCCTTCTCTAACCTATTTCACCCTCCTTGATTTTTATAACCCCCCTTATGCATTAGTGTGTCTCCATGTTCTCTTCATGGCTCCACCAAGGTTTTGGTAACTTCTCCTCTTGATGCTAATTCAGGAAAGAGAACCTTTTCACTAAGTAGCCACTCCACTAATTCAGGTTAAGTTTCCATGATGTATCTTAAAAATTACCTCTCTCTAATTTGATATGATTCCTTTGGGTTAGAGTTGGCCTCCTTGTGCTATAAATTCATATTCCCTCTCCTTGTTGAAGCTATTCTTGAGCTTTGGACCATGTGACTTGTGTTATCTATCCATGTTGCGAATGTTGGTAGTATTGGGAGTGTATTCAGACTTAGAGTTAGTCTAGTTGTTTTCCCTTTGATTGCATTCGATCACTACACTAGTCCAGGTTCTCGTAAAGGAAGCCATGAAACAGAAATGGCGAGCTAGGTCATATCCCATAGGTAGTGGAGACGGACATGAAAGTAGTAGTGGGAAGAATTGTGGTTCTTGGAAGAGGTAGTTCCGAGAGTTGCTAGAGTAAGTGTACCTCTACACATAGATCCATTGGCTCAGCTAGGAGTTGACCTATTGAAGAGAGGAATGATTAACTATGTCTACAACTGGGAGGAAAGTTTTCCCACTGCAGCCAGTTTCCCATATATTATGATAAGTATTTCTCATATGATTTTATTTATGTTTTAACATATTATTATGACGATTACGTGCAACAGTGGATGAATTGAATTATCTATTTGATTTATTATTGTATGTCATATTTTGGTCCAGGAAGAATGGACTATATAGGATTTGAATCCGAGATGATATTCATTCTGATCTTCTTTCTCTTCTTCAAAAATTGTAACTATGAATCTACGATACTTGAAGGGGCGCAACCATATGTTCTGGTTCATAATTATCTGCCAATTTTTTGTTTTGTTTTGGGCATGTTCCATTATGTTCAAAAAAAATTTCTAGTAAGAGTTTCCTTTCATTACATTCAAAAATATTTATGGATGACCAAGATATGTGCATTTTGGTCCAACAATTTTCCTGGTGCTAGGTTGAGAGCACCAATTGTTAGATTGGAAAGGATCTATGCATGGATCTGCTCCTATTTGTAGATATGGGTTTTAATAATGTAATATAAATGTAATATTGATTGATGGATGGAGGGAGGAAGCCATAAAATCTAAAATATATTAGTGAAAAAATGGTTATAGGGGACAACCATTCAGAGGTGATTTTGTGGCTTGTGATTGTAGTCAGTGCCTTTTGTTTTGTTATGGTTTTGATGTCACTGTATGTTCAAATCTGCAATTGTGTCTTGATATGTGATTTTATTTATGTTCATACTCACCAGCAACACACACATAATAACACCAAATTTTAACTTGGTTTGCAGAACAACTTATAACAACAATACTCAAGCTTTTTAACAATTGGGGTTTTAATGTTAATACAATTTATAATGCATGAACGAGTTTTAGGATCTTATTCTCACTAAGGATGATGAATAATATTACTCAATCATGTTGTTACAATTTTTGACCTTTGGAAATTAAATAATTAATTAAGTGTTGCAACCTTAGTTATAATTCAATCTATAGAGTTAAAAGTTTTATTATTATTTATGGTTAGTTATCCTAACCATGACTTATTTGTGTTCCTTGTGCTTAAAATTAACCTAGTCTTAGTTTTAGCTCCTTTGGACTTGTCTAAGGGTCGGGGATGCTACAAAGTGGTATCAAAGCAAAGGTTTCCACACTGTGGTTGTTGGGCCTTTTACGAAGTTACAAGTCACTTTGTAAACATGCATTTGCATTAGATAACTTGTATACATGCACCTTAATATAGTTTCACATGTGAGTTAGTTAATTAAACTGTAATCTTGGGATGGATATGGAATTGATGTTCAACTAGTAAGGAGAAATATTGGAAGGATTTCTATCCCCCTTGTCCATTTAGGTAGGTTTTAACTAGTTACTTTATAAACTAGAGGAAAAGTAGATTCAAATGATAATGAACTTATACCAAAGTGTAGTTTACTAAGAAAATGTTGATAATGAACACATTGTAGTTCCCAGTGAATGATTGAGCAAGTAGTGTGACCACTAAACTGATATTTTAATCAAACATGTGAATACTAAAGATTCAATAAGTACAAGTTCAATGGTAGGAAGTCAAAGATTGGAGATGGATTTTGAGGAAGGACGAATACCATACAATCTTGAAGAGGAGTTTGTTGAGGGAATAAGGTCAATTAGACATAAGAGGAGCAGTGAACCCTTAATCTTGGAGGATTCACTAAGGAAGTGTAAGGAGGATAGAGAAAGGATAATTCATATCCAGGAGTATATTATGAATGATATAAAATCATTGAAGACCATCCAAAGATCCATTGAGAAGAGTCATAAAAGATGTGATGTATAGATAATATTCAAGGAGACCTTATCACTCGGAGAGAAGGAAGGGGTATACATCAAGCAATACAGAGAGTAATCCTGAAAGGTCTCTAGTAAGATACAAGAAGAGGAGGTCTTCCCAAGATGAACTAGTAAGATAGCTTAGAATAATCAAGCCCCAAACTTTTGATGGAGAAGAAAAGAAAGGATAAGATGCAGACGCATGGTTTTTAGAACTCAGGAAATTCTTCCGATTGCATGATTACACACCTAATATGGAAGCATGAGTATCCATATACCATATTCAAGGAAAGGCATCTATTTGGTGGGATCATCTAGTTAAGATAAAATACATCGATGAAGACAAAATATTGTTGCAAGAAATTTGAGAAGTACTTCCAGAAAGAATACCTCTCTGAGGATTACTATGACAAAAAGATGGAAGATTTCTTTGAGCTTAAGTTTGGAAGCATGACTATGGATGCCTATGAGAAGAAGTTTTTGGAACTTTATCAAATATGATATGGTAAAATTTAAAATGTTCCTAATGTTTAATTTAGTGACTCATAGGATCCTTGGTCCTACATGAGTTCAATGTGAAAAGAAGGATGCAAAAGAGAGAAACAATTTAGTGTAAACTGATCAAAACATTCATGGAAAATTGCATACACATGAGAAAAAAATTTGGTCAACATAACATTACATGAATTATCATTAACCTATATATAATAAAATTGTGTTACAATATGAATAATTCAAATGCCTTAGGTAGTATTCGAATTCACCAACTTGGACCGACTCTGATGTTAACTCAATGTGGGAAAATCACCACTAGATCTCACTAATGCAACTACGATTAACTGAATCAATTCAAAATTAGTTAACTAATATAGGTAGGTGATAAAATGCACCCAATCACCCTTAAATCATACAAATTGTCACTAGACTAACTGAATATGAACTAACTGGTGGGAATCAGAGCATAACTGAACATAACTGAACACCGACTAGGGTCAACTGTTGCTGAGTGTTGGTGAAAATCAAAGTGGGTTCTTAAATTATAGGTATTGGTCTCTGGAGATCCTAAACTCATGCATACATGCACATCCAGTTTTAGGTGGGCCCTAGATGAGCCCCCCATGGCACTAGTGAAGTGGTAATAAGCTCCTAAGCTAGGAAAAGACAAATAAACTATGGTGGTCAAGGGAGGATTAATTTATCAATCCTAACACCCCCCTTAATCCTAACTTGGACAACCTGGGCCCTGAAAACTAATACCAAAGGTCACCCATACAATATAAATACAAAATTGACTTCTTAACAAACTAAGGAAATGGGGAACCCCTCATGGGAAACCTTCCCCTCAAAATAAGCAGGAAAACCAGGAATAATAACTTAATCAAACCTTTACACAAAGAAGAGATTTGAGATAGACAAATATATTTTCAGTGAAGGACTTGGTGAATATGTTTGCAATCTCATCTTTTGTAGGGAAGTAATGTAGAGTTATATCCTTATTATGCACTAGTTCCAAGATGTAGTGCATGTGGAATTCAATGTACTTGGTCCGTTGCTTTTGAACTAGATCACTCGATATATTGATTGTACTATGATTATCACAATAGAGGTCTACTGAAGGAAAAGTGTAAATTCCAAAATCTATCAGAATCCCATGCAAACAAACTTCCTAAACAACTGCATTCATAGCCCCCCGATACTCTGCTTCAACTAAAGAGATAGCAAGAGATGCTTGCTTCTTGCTTGACCAATAGATTGGTTTAAATCCAAACTTGAACACAAATCCTGATGTAGATTTCCTATCAGTACTATCACCATCCATGTATTAATCAGTAAAACCAATCAGATCTAGCTATGCACTAACAAAATAATGGATCCCAAACTCCCTCGTACCTTGCACATAATGCAAGATGCGTTTTACTGCTTTCCAATGCATCTCATGTGGCTCCTACACGTATCTGGAAGCAACACTCACAACATAAGATAAATATGGCCTCGAGTGGGTGAGGCACAATGGGATACTAATCAGTTGTGTGTAGAGTTTATTGTCAACTAGTGGTGTGGAACCACCCTCTTCCAACTTGATGATAGATAGGAAGGGGAAGGATGATGCTTTCCAATCAGTCACATGGAATATTTTGATCAATTCTTGTATGTATTTAGATTGTGTAATCACGATTCCTATATATTTTTTATTTACTTCGAGACCAATAAAATGCCTTAACAGTCCTAGATCAGTCATGGATAATGATTCGCTCAAAGCTAACTTTATGCATCTCCATCCAGCAACTGAGCCACTAGTGATGAGAAAGTCATCCACATATAGAACAATCAACATTAAGAATCCCCTCTCAGCTGCATGTAGACATTGCAGTTCGACTTGCATCTCTTGAATTTCTGTGGCACTAAGAAGGAATTCATCTTGGCATACCATGTCCTTGGGGCTTGCTTGAGCCCATATAGATATTTCCTCAGTTTGCAAACCAAGAAGGAATCTTTAATGTACCCCTGATCCTATCTCACACAGATCTCCTCTTCCAGGTCACCACAGAAAAAGGAACTCTTCACATCCATGATATGTACCTCCCACCTATTTAAAGCTGCAATGGCCAAAACTAGCCTTATGGAGTCCATTATTGCAACATGAGAGAATTTATCATTGTAGTCCAGCCCATGGACTTGTGAGTACCCCTTTGACAATAACCGAGCCTTGTACTTGGTAGTGGTTCCTTCAACTACTAGTTTGGTCTTGTATATCCATTTACATTGAACTAACTTCCTCCCAAGAGGAAAAGTGACAAGCTCCCACATCTTGTTATCTTGTAGTGAATCAAGCTCATCATCGATAGTTGTATTACATCTTGAATCATGGAAAGCCTCCTTGTATGATTGAGGATATGACCCCGTCATCATGAAACACCTCTCTGGGGGAAGTGGATTCGAATGGAAGAGTAAAAGGTTTTTATCATGATACTGAGATCTTGTTATTTTTCTGTCATATGGATCCCCAACACTATTCTCATCTACTTCAATGATATTTTGGTCCCATTTAGGTCTTTGATTGGGAGTAGGTGTTAGATCTGGATCTACTCGAGGTTCATTCTCAATATCAAGATCTTGATCATCTTGAACCTCATATTTTGAATCTGAAATATTAGTTAAGACATCATCATCTGCAAAAGGAAATGGATGAGAATTAATAACTTCTTCTTCTTCAGTCTGTTGTGGATCATGCACATTCTATTATTCAAATTGAAAACTATGCTTTACGAAGCACTTTTTGGTTGCAAGCTCCATCATTTTATATGCCTTTGCATCATCTGTATATCCTAACAATATGCATTCACTACTATGATCTTGGAAGGATTTCCTCTTGTCAGTGGGAATTCTGGCTTATGCTTTGGAGCCAAGAACTCTCAGATGTGATACATTGGGATTATGTCCGATCAATGCTTTGAAAGGAGTGACCCCAATCACTGATTTGTGAGGCACCCTGTTCCGGATATACAATGCACAGTTTATTACTTCACCCCACATATATGGAAGAATATTCCTTTCTTTAAGAAGGCATGTAGCCATCTCTTTCAAAGATATGTTCTTCCTCTCAGCTACACCATTCTACTATGGTGTGGGACTTAGTGTTGCATTTGAATGCCTGCTAATGCACATAGTTGTTATAATTCTCTTTGGACATACTCTCCTTAGTTATCAAATCTAACTGCTTTGATCTTTTTATTGATATTGTTCTCATCTAAGGCTTTGAAAATTTTAAAGGTTTCAAATACCTCAGACTTTTTCTTCATAAATTATACCCAACAATACCTTGACCAATCAGCAATGAAGGTCATAAAGTATATGTATCCATTCATAGATGTTGTAGGAATCATCCTGGAAACATCATTATGAATTAATTCGAGTGTGTAGGTTGCTCTTCTTTTCTTGCCAGCCTCATACCTTCACTCTGGATGCTTCCATACAAAGAAGCTAGTGCATACACCTTAAGAATATTTGATGAGAGGAAATCCCTCAACCATGTTTTCATTGTGTAGGTGCTAGAGATACTTGAAGTTCCGATGACTGAATCTTTCATGCCACATCCTGCTTGTGTTATTGGCATGAGTCAATAAGGCACTAGGATATGAATTAGGAAGAAATTAAGAAAACTCATATGCCTTGAAGGCATGATTAGCAACTCCTTTCACTATTAGATTCCCATTAGATATTTTTGAGATCTCCACTGTGTCAGGATCGAACGTGACTCGCTTAGGTGAGCCAGTATGTGTCAGCTGGTATAAAAACAATAACTTTTCTTCTAAGGAAGGGACATAGAGCACATTCTAGAACACTCCATGCTCAATTTTGATGGAACCTTTCCCGACACTTGGGATTTGTGAGTTATATCCCATGTGGATGCTTGGTACTCCAGAGAGATCTATAGAAGTGAATGTTTCTTTCGAGGAAACCGTGTGGTTGAAGGCTCCAGAATCAATGAGAAAATCATGTGACTGAGAAAATCCTACCTTTAGAGCATGGCACCTCTCGTGTTCTTCAGTCTTGTTTCCAACATCATAATTATTTGCTCCTTCAGGAAGAGCAATGTTGTTCTCTTCAAGGACACTAGACATTTGGTCTATTATTTTCTTCATACATAGATTCTTTGGGTGATGTAATGTCCCCATACCCCAAAATGTAGATAGTTAAAATTTTTATTTCAAGAACCCTTGTTCTCCTTTAGAAACACAGGGCATGGATGTTAACACACTCTTCCACACTCAATATTACTAGGCTTAGAAATCACTGTAACAGTCTTTCCGCCCTTCATAGATCTCTTATATGATCGGAAACACCATTTCCGCACTAAACTTGTTCTTCCGCACTTCTTCTTTCTGCCTTCCACTTGCGGAGTTTGGGAATGGGAAACACCATGTGCAATGGAGATACTCGACCACTCTTTCGCCTTCCAACATCCGCTCTTCCACTTTCCGCCTTTTCGACCTCGGAACTCGAGAATCAAAACTTTAACATTTGATGGAAAGGTTCAACATTATTCCCCCTTCCGCACTTTCGCTTTCCACCTTCCGCTTGGAACTCGAGAATCGGAATTTTACCATTCGACGGAAAGGTTCAATCATTATTCAGCCTTCCACACTTCTGCTTTCCACCTTCCACCTTTTGCACTTCTGCGTTCTACCTTTTCCGCGTTCCGTCTTTCCCAGGCGGATTTCAAGGGGCAAAAACACTAAGTCAGAAGCATTTTGACTCTATAACAGGGTTCCAGCCTCCAAGGAATTAAGTAAAATGCATTGCAAAAACACAAGGCATATATAGGAGTAAAATGCAGGGAAACATACACAAGTAACCTCTACATAATCATCAACAAGAATTCAACATGAACATAACAATTCATCATATTCATAAGCATTCTACATAATCAGTATAGCCATCCATAACCAAATGCATTGTATAAACAAGAATAACAAAGAATACTTATCTTGGATGATGGTGTTGTCCTGCAACTAGCTATGTGGCTACTATGTTCCACCCAACCATAGGCCAGTATGTTCCTTAATCTCTCAACACCATTGCCACCCCCGAGTTGGGCATGATTTCCACAAGGAACTAGGGAACAATAGGCTTACACACAACCATATCGTATCACACACAGTTAATCCAACCTCTAGTTGGGTTGATCAAACTATCAAGCCAAGCCAACACTCAGTTGGGTTTATCAAGTTGCAGGATTACAAGCCAAACAATGCTAGGTTTATCAGGATTACTCAGCCAAGCCAACATACAGTTGGGTTTATCAATCTGTTCACAGTCAAACCAACTTCCACAATAAGGACCATCCAAGCCATAGATGGGTTTATCAGGCACTCATCCAAGCCATCATTCATAGTGGGTTTCTCAGGTTGTCCAGCCAAGGAATACACATGGCCAAAACACAACAAGACACAGCCATTCCAATATCCAATTGGGTTTATCAGGATGCTAAGGCAATGGAAATGTAGAATGACTAAGCTAGTGGCTCATTCAGGAGCTAGAGACACCTCCACAAGGTCTATCTCATCTGGGATCGAGATTACATACATACCCAACATAAGGAAGCATCCCCTTCTCTGCTCCACAGTCCCTCGGGATATGCCTTCCCTTCCAATTCTCTTCAGGGCATGTAGTGAATATTTACTAGCCACTATCTTTTCGGTGGTGATGACACTAATGGAAAAGGAGCCGTCATGGTGGTATCAAAAAACAACCCAGGGCCCACATTCAACAATGGGGAGGCTGGTGTGTTTTCAACCATGGTGTTGATTGCAGGGATGACATTGGCGTGTGTGGTCGTCCCTTGCAGCTCAATGGTGGTGATGGTAGGGATAACATTGGCGGGTGCCGTTAACCCTTGTGGATCATGATAAGTGAGTTGATCAACCATCACAACCTTCCCTTCGTGGGGGAACATAATGAGACGGAATACAATTGATGTGACAGCTCGCATGGCGTACATATAACTTCTCCCGAGGAGAAGGTTATAGTCCAGTTGGGAATTGACAACCTCTATGTCAATCAGCACTGTCTTCCTGGCTAATGTGATAGGGACGTGGGGGAGGATTCCTTTGGCTTTGGTAGGTTGGCCATCATAAGCCTACAGAGTTGTGGAGGATGGTTACAGAATTGGTGATCCAAGTTTCTGCCAAACCAGGGTAGACATAACGCATGTGGATACCCCCTCATCCACTATGCATCGGTGCACAACCAAATTCTAGATGGACACCAGGATTTTAAAGGTGATGGTCGATGGCATGCGCGGTTCTCCATTCTCCATGTCGAATGTGATCAACTTGGATTCGGAGGGGTCTACTGCCCCAAGGGTGGCTAGTAAGGCTTTTCGTTGTATTGGGCACGTTTTAAGCACCTCAAGAGCAGACATAGCAGTTGGTGTTTGGGCCAAATCATCCACAATGCTATAGTTGGAAATATCTCTAGCCATGGCATTATTGGCAACTCTGCGTATGGGGGGGTGCGAGAACGGGGGTAAATGAACAGGTACATTGACCGATTTGGACATGGATGCCGTTGATGTGTCAGCGGGTTCGGTGGTGGTTCCGTACTGGTTCCGTCTGGTTCGTAAGTTGACTTCTTTAGTTGTCATGGCTAGTAGGTGGTGGACACCTGTTTTGGCTGTGGGAGGTGCCCCCGGAGCGTTGGGATTGGCTTGGGAAGGGGGTGGGGTTACCGCCAACCCTTGGAATGGTAGTGGGTTTTGAAGCACCATAGGAGGAGGTCCTTGTGGTGCTGGGTTGGGTTGGGCTTGGTTCATCGTGTTGGCGGCCTGGTGGACCTCATTTTGAATGGCCTATTTAGCTTGACCATGTGGGGACACTCGAATGTGTAGTGCCCATAAACATCACATAGTGTGCACAGTTGGTTTGTGTGCAACAGGGCGTTGCGTCTTGGTGCATTTTGTTGTGGGGGGTTTTGGGTGGGTCAATTTGCTGCGACATTGTTGGGAGGGTTTGGTTGTTAACCGCCTCCCTGTGGTTGGTTATTGGCTTGGTTTCGAGGCTGATTATTTCTAGCTTGCCCTTGTTGATTGTTGGGGGCAGGCTAGTTGGGACGGTTTTGTTGGGTGAAAACTTGTCCCAACGGAGCGGGTGGAGTGGGGGCAGGGGCTTGAATAGCTTGTACTGGTGGTGCGTAGTAGATTTGTGGGGGGGGCAGTGCCACAAGTGTGGGCATTTGCCCCGCATATTGTTGTGTTGGCTAAGCCACGGCCTGAGCCTGCTGCAGTGGCGTAGGAAGTTGTTGCTCTGGACCGGGACATCATTCTTGTGTAGTCCGGAGCTTGGTTTTGGTAAGCAACACTAGCAGTGTTGCTTGGTTGTGGTGTAACGGTAGGTGGTGTCGGACGGTGCTGTGGTTGTTGGGAGACCAAGCCTATGATGTCGTTCGTAGCATGGGATTCCCCTGGTGCATCCTGGTAGGAGGTGTTTGGACGGGGGGCGTCTGGAATGACGGTGTACAGATATCCAGACTGGGCGTAGATAAAGTCAAACTATTGGGATTTCAGTATGGCCTCCTCTTTGGATTGGGGACATTCGGATGCGATGTCCTTTGCTATGAGTGGGAGCAAGGTCTTGAGGAACCAATCCAAGAAGATCCTATTGTCAAGTTGGATTTTACATAAGCTGTGATGTCGCCGCCACTCATGGATGTGGTCGGTTATATGTGTCGTAGTGCTTTGGCGACAGGATAATAGGATCTGCACCCCTTTGTCATATCTGACAGGGAGTTGGAAATACTATAGGAACATGAAAGCTAAGGAGTTGAAATCTGGATATTTGGCATGTGGTAGCTCAATGTACCATTTGGTGGCAGCACCTGTAAGGGTGCATTGGAATAGCCTCAACCTAATGGAATCGTCTACGATGCTGTTGGACGAGCACCATAGATGGAATGTCATAATATGGTTTTGGGGACATTCCCCTACCTTGCCTTCAAACTTGGGGATGTCTGATGGCAGCTTAGTTGGCATTGGAGGCCAAAAAGCTTGATGGCGAATGGGGTTGTTTGTCAATCGAGCCAAATTAGGCAAGTTAAGATGAGCCATGAAAGGCAGATTGGACCCCAAGTTGATGTGAGATGGGGAAGGGATGGTGGTGGGGTTTGCAGGTGCATAATGTACCTGCATAACTGGGGGTATTGATTGTGCCATTGTAGATGGGGGAGGGATAGTGTGGGTGGAGGGGACATTTCCCCCATGAATGACAGTAGGGACAATGTAAGTGGATGGTCCACTGCCCCCTTGTGTGGTAGGAGGGGTAGTGTGTGTGGAAGGGCCACTTCCCCCGTGTGTTGCAAGTGGGCCATCTTAGTTGGCCACTATGGGTGGTGGAAGCTGACTAATGACAGTTTGCATGACTGTGCTTGGGCCACCTGCAGGGTTGTTGGTGACAAGTTGTGGTGTGGACATGGGTCCACTTGCTATGGCTATGCCAGAAAATGGATCTGGGTTTGCACTAGCCATGGGGCTTGATGGTGTAGTATGGAGGTCTGGTTTAGACTGATATGGGTCTGAATTTGAATCAGAGGCTATGTGGCCTTCTGATGGTGTGTGAGGTCATTGAGAATAGGCTCGATGGTGTCGGTTCAACGTTCCGAATGGTGGTGGTTTGCCTCTTAGGCGTGAGGAAGAGCGTGGGGGATCAATTGTGTTAGATGTTTATCAAACTAGTGGGAATGATGTTTGGACCCCGGTTTCAATGGCTTCCTATTGGCTGTAGGTGGTCACTCGGCCACCAAGACTGCCAGAAGACAACACTTGGATTTTTTCTCACGGGCGTTTTCTACTCAATCGGTGGGGGTCGTTGCCCGTTTCGCTTGGCAATTCCTCTCAGCGGCCAGCTACATTGGGGTTCTTGTGGTACTCCTCACAATGAGTTTCTGGACAGAGCCCAAGTACTTCCCACGATTGAAGCAGTCATGCACTTATGTCCTCAAAGACTGTAGATTGTTTGAACTTAGTGTAAATTGATAAATTTTAAGGCTCTCTCAGCGTCATGAACTGAGTTGGGTTGATTACTTGGCATGGTGTATTTGTTTTTCTATCTTTTTGGTATTTGGTAGCTACAAATGGTTTATGAATTCATCATATTGTGGTAGAGTTCATGTCATTGTGGATGCAAGCATTGAGTAATCAGAAATTTGTAAACAGATACATTTTTAACCCTGAATGTTGATGGCCTAACTGGATGACTACCTTACATTGATATTCCTCTTCAACCAAGAGAAGGTGTTGGGTTGTCAACGCAATGGGACTAATCCCATTCGTAGATCCACAGGTCACCTCCCGTATGCAAGGTTGGTCAACAGGGAGGACGCTTAGCGCTGTGAGAAGCCCTCCTTCTCTACCCCCTCTACCTTCCAGGTCATCCGATTTTAATGGTTTTATAACAATATTCAATGAAGGGCCTAGGAATATACGAGCTTGCCCTTCATCGTACCCCAGAGGGTGATGACTGGGTAGAGGAGGAAGGGTAAGCAAGACTGTTAATTTTATTGTCAATTTTAGTTAAACTACATTCATTAACCCATTGAGTATTTAACTTACACTTTTTTATGTAAATTAAATTGCAATAAAATGAAATAGAAACAGAAATGAAATGGTTCAGATGGATAGAGGCGGCTGAGCCACACTGACAGTCCCAATAAAAGCAAACAGTGAAGCCCAAAAATGGGTCGCGCACCTGTAAAAGTCCTATTTTTGCGAAGTGGATTCTGATCAAACCGTGAGGAATTACCTCAAACGGTTGAAAACCCACTTCAGAAACGGGCCCTTTTACCCCTACATGTGGGCAGATTCACAAATGGCTCAACTATTTGGGCACAAAACAAGCCCAAACACAGGTAAATTTTTAGAAATTCGGTTTGGCCGTTTTTGTACAGTTGAGTGATTTGCAAATCATAGAATGGCCAACAGTAGCTGGTACTGTGGCCAAATGGGATTGGATTGGCCTTGAGGAGGCTCAAAAATAACTGAAAATGTAAATAAACAACAATCTAAGCTACATTTAACAGAAAAATTAACCTAGGGCAAAAAACTGAACAGGAAACTAAAACTTTGAAAACTAACCCAGGGATCCTCTGGGATTGTCCTGGTATGGTCGCCAGTTTTGTAGTAGGGATTTCTCCTTGCTACAGGGGCAGGAATGGATACCTTCCATATACAGGACAAAAGGATAGGTTCCTGCGTGTGGAAAATGCAGAAAATGAACGGACAGAAAGAAAGCATAGGACAAGCAAAAAAAAATAGCCGTGAGCCCCTCTGCAAACACTATTAGGGATTCGCCTTGGCAACCTGCAAACACTCTATTAAGCAAAAACAAACCTACAAAACATGTTAATAAACAAACCTGCAAATAAGCAAGGTTTAGAAAAAAACTAAGCTATAAAATGCATGAAAAACAACAAGATTATACCTCCTTTGGTGAAATGGGCCACCATGCCCTGACTGGAAGGAAGCACCTCCCTATCTCACTCAACAATGGAAGAGGAGCTGTGTCTCAATGGGGGAAATGAGTGGAAGAGAGAGGGATGTGGGTTTCTTGAGAGGCCAAGGTGTCTCAAGGCATCCACGGGCATCATAACAGTATGCAAGAGAGGTGTGTTTTGGAGAGTGACCCCCCACCCTCCTTTTATAGCTTTTTTGGGGACTTTTAGGGTTTTAAGCCCTTGGTCAGGGATTTAGCCCCTTTTTTGGGCTTTTAGCCCCTTCTGCCCTAACTTTATCTCCTTTTAGGGTTTTAGCCCCTTTTTGGGGGCTTTAGCTCCTAGGAGAGTATTTTAGGCTCCTTTTGGGGTTAGCCCTTTTCTTCATTCTTAAGCCATTTTGAGGGTGTGGGGGTCTAATAGAGTGATATGAGGGTTGTGAAATGGTGTCCTTGGGTGGTGTAGGCCATGGAGAGCCGAGTGAGGGATTTTTTGGGTTAACAAGGTATATCAAGCCCATTCCTCTTCACTTCCACTCCTCCATATTGCATATAGTTTAGACCCAAACCAGGGTGCAAATCAAAACAAACCACAGGGAAAACACAACAACGCAGACTTTAACACTGTAAAACAAACCACCACTATGTAACATATAGAAACAGGTTTGTAGATCACTCTATAGCACAAGGTATATGGAATGAACAACTCTGAACAATGAACCACACTACATAATCACAAACATAACCTTCTCTGCGACTCAAGAGAGTGAACCATAATGCACAATCGATCCCATTGAGTGGTAGAATGGGATGGAATGACCACAATATTCAGATGAATACTGGGTTGATAGACTAGGCATGCATTTTCTGGTTTTACTTGCTTCAGAAGCAAGAACACGACCTCTATAGACTACAGGGTTGTTCAGTCATGAAATCGATTGCCATTCCTTGATCTGCCCAAGGCATTAACTACCTCAACCAATTTCATGCAAGAAAATTGAATGAGCGAGAACACGGAGGAACCAGGGTAGACAGGTTAAAGAATGAGTAACTTTTGAACAGGTCTACCGCTAGGATCGACCATCAGACAAATCGATGGTGCACAAGGAATTCACAGAGTGAACTAGCACAAACAAATAAAACTTTGGCGGGCATGATAATTTATGCAATATGCTTTAGTTTATTTGAGGTCTACCATTGATCTAGATCCAACAGTTGCTAGTTCATTTCACTGGCTAACTAGAAAGTTTTTTGATATCAGCTAGCAGGCGCATAATTTCTATCCAAAAGGATTCATTCCGTCTCATGTATGTTGGGTGACTTGGAAAACAAATCAGCGAAGGATTTTATGCTGATTAAATTGGGTTTTGTGAGGATTGAACTTGTAATCACTCACTTGATATCTGCTGGTTTAACTCCCTCCCTATCCCTCTATGAAATCATGCCCCCATCTCTTTCACATTGCAGTTCCATAGCTAGCTGTGGTATTTGTTAAATTGTGAGTTGCTACATGATAATAAAAAACATTTTGTGCATGACCAGAACAATAACCATAGGCATCAACCTTGATCACCAATACACAAACACCCAACCAATGGCAGGGCCTTGTCCTTGAGATCCTTGACACGATTCAAAGTGAAATATATACATCTTTTTCAATACCTTGGGGTCAAAACCATGGTATTACATTCCCCTCCCCCTTACAACAGAACTGTCCTTAATGCTTAACAAAATTGAACAAAAATGCTACACTGGCACCACCTCAATGCTATGCAAAATTAAACAAAAATAGATGTGCCAATCACATGGCATTCTCCAGCTCCCAAGTAGCCACCTCAGGACCATAGTGATCCCATTGCAACTTTACCTGTCCTATGGCTCGATTCTGGAGCATGGTGACCTTACTATCGAGGATGTGCAATGACTCGGTTTGGAACTCTCCCTCGGGTTCCACCTGAATCACATCCCAATTTATCACATGGTTAGGATCATGTACATATTTCTTAAGCAAAGAAACATGAAAAACATTATGAGCCCTAGTGTTAGCCAACAGTGCAAGTCTATATGCAACTGGTCCTATCATTTCAAGCACTTCAAAAGGCCCACAGTATCTAGGTGATAGATTGGCACAACTTCCAAGCTTCAAGGAACTCTTCCTTTCCCTCACTCTAAGGTAAACATGATCCCCAACACTGAACTCTCTATGCAATATATGCTTGTCTGCATAGCTTTTCTGTTTATCCTAGGCCGCTTTCAGGTTTTGCCTGATCTTTGCAACTTCTTGCTCCATTTCCTTGAGCAATTCTGGACCAAGCACAATCCTGTTCACTAGATTATCCCATGTGATAGGTGTCCTACACCTTCTTCCATACAAAGCTTCATAAGGATTCATCCCCAAGAATTATTTCTATCCATTATTATAAGCAATATCTACCAGGTGTAGATAATCCTCCCACTTGGATGGTTTGTCCATCACCGCATGTATTCAAGCACTTGATTCACTCTCTCTGTATGTCCATTAGTCTGAGGATGGTAGGCAGTGCTGAAGTTCAACTTTGTACCCAAATCCATAAACAGACCCTTCCAGAAATCGGAAGTGAACTTAGAGTTCCTGCCAGAGACTATTTCCTTAGGCAATCCACACAATCTGAAAATATCCTTCATGAAGATTTTTGCAACAGAATCATTTATAATAAGTAAATTATAGATGCAATCATTTACAATAAGTAAATTATAGATGCAATCATTTTATAATTGTTATAAATGCAATCATCTATAAGTAAATTATAGATGGAATCATTTGAAAAGGATTACTCGCAAACTTTAATTATGAACAAACATGATGGAATTAGAACAAAAGGATTATGCCACCTTTGTATCACGAGGAAGAAATTTTTCTTTCAATCTAGTGACAAGCATTGTAAGTTTGATGTAATTAGAATAAAAGGACTATATCATGAGAAAGTGAAGTCATTTTTCTTTATATCTTGTGGCAAGTGTTGTAAGTTTGTCTTGATATTTTATAGACCTAAAATAGTTTGGTTATTAAAGGAACATTAATGTTTTATGAACTAGTTTCTCTATGCTTACATCCCTTGTCACCTAGGAACTGATACTTTATGATTAATGGTTTATTAAATTATATATAGGCTTTGAGTACATAATTTTTGGACATTGTAATTTTGAAACAAGAAATGGATCTTATTTCTCAACTAAGTATGAGGTAATTAGGCAATTTAGATTTGTAGATCTCTTTACAAAAATATAATTATAGTGTGTTTCTACATAATGGAATGAAGGGTATTTATACATTAGGACTTCTCTTTAGATATATTCTTGGATACTTGTTTGTAAGAGTTCTTATCACATATTTGGGTAGGGGGCCTCATCTTCAATGCATTTATATGTATATTATATCAAAATTATCATACAATGATTAACATAAAAGGATGGAAGTTTTGAATGTGTTGGGCCATATAAAAGGTAGATGGTACACTCATATATAATCACTAAACATTTTGGAGGACTGTGTCTTTTGCGCATTACAACTACCATCAACAACAATTCATAACCATTGAAATAGAAAGTGTGAGATGAATAATACCAACAACAATTGAAATATTTGAACTACCCATTTTGATCGAACCTCCAATTATATTCCTCCTATTCTTGACACCATAAGTTCTCTTCCACATTCCATGCCCAAGTTTGTATGCAAACCTCCTCTCATTTCCACACATACTATGTCACCCAACCACGTGCATAAGAATGAAAATCATCAATAATTTCTTGGGGACCTTATCATTGTGATACAATAAGCTAAAAGGGTGCTCCATTCTACTCAATTTTTTTGCAAATCTGAATGACACACATGTTTGCAATGTCGATTGGGTGGAACCAATTTATATATTGAATGATATGATGATACCACATATGCTTCACTCATTTTATGTATGTGGGTTACCTACATTGGGCACTCTTTAGATAGCTGTGTATTTGATGCACTAACTAATTCCATGCTTCTAGTCTAGGATGGCAACATTGTAGCGAGGAAGTTTTTTTTAAATTTTTTTTTGTGTTATCAAGAAGGTTCAACTCCTTATGGTCACTTATCCATTTCCTACTATGCATTGTTTCATTTGAACCTTCTTTACATCAAGAATTTTTTTGAATTCAACTTTCATTTAGTGCAAGCCTACATGAGTGTAAACACCTTCCATCATTATAGGTAAATTTTGGATGGGAGGTAGCACCCACAATCTGGTCTTCTATTCCACCTCATCAATATGTGTGAGCAATACTCCAACTATAAATCGGTGTTTTGTTGGAAAATAAGTGAAACCCTATCATTGTAAAGCTTACAAGGGAACCTATTCTTACATATTATTTACTTAGTTTTCTCAACAATGTCAACATGTCCAACATCACTCACATTGACCAACTATTTTCCCCCAGCATGACTTGTAGTGATTGGTTGCTCATCCCTAGTATGAATTGCAGTGACTGGCGACCTATGTCCAATATGACTAACAATTATTGGGGACTTATCACTAGTATGATTTGCAGTGATATGTGACATGTCCTTAACATGAATAATAAAGGCTGATGACATACTCTCAGTATGACTTGCAGTGACTAAAATCCCCCCCCCCCCCAGCATGACCTCCAAAGGCTGTTTTTGGATTTCTAGTATGACTGGTAGTGATTGGAGGAGTGCTCCTAGCATGACTTGTAAGCGTTGGGGGCCCACCCCCTTGTTTTCACATCTTTTTTGCAATTATTCCTCCTTGTTTTCCTTTTATACTGATGGTTAATAGTACTAAGACTTTCACCACATGAGCAATATGGAGGAGGAGAAGATGTTACAAATGAGGAAGGAACATGGTCTTGCCGCCCTTGATATAAGGTGCTTACTTCAAAAGCATCAGAATCATTTAGGACATTCAAAGTTGAAAACAACCAAACCAACATCCCTAGTGTGAATCCAGGAAGATTCAAATTAGCCATCAAGTGTAATACCCCAGTTGTTAATCCTTAGGCTTACTCATGTGACTTATGTTCTTTTGCATTATGGACTTATGATATTTTATGTGGACTTATGATTCTTTGCATGATTAATGTGATTAAGGATTTATGATTATTGTTTGATAACATGACTTTGCACTTTGGCATTATTATTAATGTTGATGTTATTACTGACATCATTGCTATCTTTGAATGTTGTTACTATTGACTAAATAAGAAAATGGATTAGTAAAGGAAACTAAAAGAGTATGGGGGAACATAGATTCCACAAAGTGAGTGGGAATGGGGGACATTCCTAGCACCTTATAACTTTTTGTTGGCTTAGGTTTGTCTATCCCAGTTCATATTTGGACCTTTGTGAAATTAATAATGTTGGTCACCCAAACCTTCAATAATAGACCTTATTCTCGATATGAAAGGAATATGGAGTTAATATTAAATATTTTTCACACCTTAGTGGGTCCCTCTTTCCTAGGGATCCCTCCTTGGGAATATATTCCCTCACATTTATGTGCTTTTGGTCATTATGAGCCCTTTTCCTAGTTTTTAGGGGTTGTAAGCTATTTGCTAGCTTCCACTCTTACATTATGCATTTTTGATCCTATTTTTGTGATTCAATGAGATTTATGACCCTATTGGATGCCTTCTCTCACCTATTTCACCCTCCTTGATTTTTGTAACCCCCTTTATGCATTAGTGTGTCTCCATGTTCTCTTCATGGCTCCACTCAGGATTTGGTAACTCCTCCTCCTGGTGCCAATTTAGGAAAGGGAACCTTTTCACTAAGCCGCCACACCACTAATTCAGGTTAAGTTTCCATGATGAATCTTAAAAATTACCTCTCTCTAATTTGATACGATTCCTTTGGGTTAGAGTTGGCCTCCTTGTGCTATAAATTCATATTCCCTTTCCTTGTTGAAGCTAATCTTGAGCTTTGGACCATGTGACTTGTGTTATCTATCCATGATGCGAATGTTGGTAGTATTGGGAGTGTATTGAGACTTAGATTTAGTCTAGATGTTTTCCATTTGATTGCATTCTATCACTATACTAGTTTAGGTTCTCGCAAAGGAAGACATGAAATGGGAATGGCGAGCTAGGTCATATCCCATAGGTAGTGGAGACGGATATGAAAGTAGTAGTGGGAAGCATTGTGGTTCTCGAAAGAGGTAGTTACGAGAGTTGATAGAGTAAGTGTGCCTCTACCCATAGATCCATTATCTTAGATGGGGGCTGACCTATTCAAGAGAGGAACGATTAACTATGTCTATAGCTGGGAGGAAAGTTGTCCTCCTGCAGCCAGTTTCCCATATATTATGATAAGTATTTCTCATATGATTTTATTTATGTATTAACATATTATTATGACGATTATGTGCAACGTTGGATGAATTGAATTATCTGTTTGATTTATTATTGTATGTCATATTTTGGTTCTGGGAAGAATGCAATCTATAGGATTTGAATCCGAGATGATATTCATTCCAATCTTCTTTCTCTTCTTCAAAAATTGTAACTATGAATCTATGATATAGGAAGGGGCGCAACCATATGTTCTGGTTCATAATTATTTGTTTTGTTTTGGGACATGTTCCATTATGTACAAAACAACGTTTCTAGTAAGTATTTCCTTTTGTTTCTTTGAAAAATATTTCTGGATGACCAAGATATGTCCATTTTGGTCCAATAGTTTTCCCGGTGCCAGGTTGAGCGCACCAATTGTTAGATTGGAAAGGTTCTATGCAAGGATATGGTCCTATTTGTAGATATGGGGTTTAATAATGTAATATGAATGTAATATTGATTGATGGATGGAGGGAGGAAGCCATACAATCTAAAATATATTAGTGAAAAAATGGTTATCAGGGACAACCATTCAGAGGTGATTTTGTGGCTTGCGATTGTAGTCAGTGCCTTTTGTTTTGTTTTTGTTTTGGTGTCACTGTATGTTCAAATCTACAATTGTGTCTTGATATGTGATTTTATTTATCTTCAGCCTCACCAACAACATGCATGTAATAACAACAAATTTTAACTTGGTTTGCAGAACAACTTATAACAACAATACTCAAGTTTTTTAACAATTGTGGTTTCAATGTTAATACTATTTATAATGCATGAACGAGTTTTAGGATCTTATTCTCACTAAGGATGTTGAATAATATTACTCAATAATGTTGTTACAATTTTGAACTTTGGAAATTAAATAATTAATTAAGTGTTGCAACCTTAGTTATAATTTAATTTATAGAGTTAAAAGTTTATTATTATTTATGGTTAGTTAGCCTAACCATAACTTATTTGTGTTCCTTGTGCTTGAACTTAAATTAGTCTTAGTTTTAGCTCCTTTGGCCTTGTCTAAGGGTCGGGGATGCTACAAAGTGGTATCAGAGCAAAGGTTTCCACACTGTGGTTGGTGGGCCTTCTGCGAAGTTACAAGTCACTTTGTAAACATGCATTTGCATTAAATAACTTGTATACATGCACCTTAATATAGTTTCACATGTGAGTTAGTTAATTAAATTGTAATCTTGGGATGGATATGGAATTGATGTTCAGCCAATAAGGAGAAATATTGGAAGGATTTTTATCCCCCTTGTCCATTTAGGTAGATTGTAACTAGTTACTTTATAAACTAGAGGAAAAGTAGATTCAAATGATAATGAAATTATACCAATATGTAGTTTACTAAGAAAATGTTGATAATGAAGAACATTGTAGTTCCCAGTGAATGATTGAGCAAGCAGTGTGACCACTAAATTGATATTTTAATCAAACCAGTGAATAATAAATATTCAATAAGTACAAGTTCAATGGTAGGAAGTCAAAGATTGGAGATGGATTTTGAGGAAGGACGAAGACCATACAGTCCTCAAGAGGAGTTTGTTGAGGGAATAAGGTCAATTAGACATAAGAGGAGCAGTGAACCCTTAATCTTGGAGGATTCACTGAGGAAGTGTAGGGAGGATAACGAAAGGATAATTCATATTGTTATACCCAAATCCTGTCACCAACATGTGATGAAATCCTTAACACCTATGTTTTCCCTAAATCCAAAACTTAGAGTGGAAACATGCTCTGGATGTCAATTCTACATAAAAAACCCTAGCACCACTTTTTCCCTTTAGCTGATGAGCGGTACCTTGTTCAACACCACCCGAGTCCTGTTATAGAGAAGTGATGCCACCACGTATGTGCTTTGTTCTTGAAGTGGTTCTTATCGTTCACCGCTCTATCATAAAGGTATATAAGCTGTACCCTTGGTAAACATTTAAAAAAAAGAGGATTCTCGAGGCTTCTAGAACCTGAGCCTCGTGTACTACCTTATCCCTATCAATCTGGGTTGGTTGGAGTCGAGATCCCTCTTGGTAGGATCTTATGGCCACCTCACCCATAATGATTTCAACTATCCCTATCCATTGAGCCCTAGAAATACAAGCTCACGTCCCATAGTTGGGGGAAGAACTGAATTGTAATGTTATGTTGTTGAATTGACTATCTAGCCTAATCCATTGGAGAGCACAAGAGAGCAAGTTGGATCTATCGGGGATGAGGGTTTGTCTTGTGGAGGAGTTTGTCAACACTAACGCAATGGTTGTAAGCTTCTTCATTGATTTCTTAATGCAAAGCCGATTTCTGTCCCACATATTTGTGTTACTAATCTCGCATTTATATGTTACTGGATTCCTTAGTCACTAGTATGAATGTGTAAATAATGTTCTAGTAGCTTTGATGTTCTTGTTTGTTTGACATGTTCTGCAGGTACACAGGTTCATCATCAAAGCATTATTCCAGGTGTTTATAACATTCAGGGAAGGTTTTCACCCTTTGTCATTCACTTATTTGTTCTGGATCTGAACCATTCAGACCAGAGGAACAAATTCTATCCACAGAAGGTGCAATATTCTTGACAACAAATCTGGTGACTCCACTGGGGATAAAGCAAGTTTCAGTTGATCTGACCTTCCTCAGTCCTTTAACACTTGTCCGAATCCAGGCTCCAGTCTGTAACTCTCTTCAGTTAGATCTGCTTTCTGACTTAGTGAAGTTTGGTTTGAAACTTTCAGATCTATTCAGATCTGAACTGCTTTGACTTTATATGCTCTATTTTATTGTCAATTCATCAGTCTTTATCTTGATTTGAACAATTTTTGACTTGAATTCTCATTCTCTTTGTGTTCTGGATATATTTAGGGAACCACACATGTGCTATAGGAAATAAGCGCTGTCACCACTTGAACTCTGTTAGCAATAGGCGGTGCCACCGCCTGAGTGCAGTGATCCAGAAGTGGTGCTCGTCTAGAACCGCCCTGTCAAAGACCCCTCTGGTGCGGTGCCAGGTAGGCCTTGTTCCAGAACTTGATTTTTTGCAAAAGTAGGGTTTTGCTTGCTTTTAGCCCTACATCATCAGGCTTGTTTGTTTGGATTTGAATGCTCATGGTTGAAAATTTTGAGGTGAAAATTTGTTTGATTGAAAGAATTCAAAAGCTAGGTTAGGATTGTTAATTATTCGTTTGCTTTCATGCTTGTTGGTTGTGATTCTAAAAGGAATTGTTGAAAGTTTAGGTTTTAGTTGGATCTCTTTTCACTTCATTTATAAAGACTGAAAGAAAAACCACTTGATTATCATCTTAATTTCATTTTTTCCATAGAGGACTTCTTTTTGCTTTTAAAAAGAATTTTTTTTGTTGAGATTAGGTCATTATTTTTACTGAGCATAGGGCACTAGATCTTTGATTAGCCTCATAAGCTTTCAGGTTCCCTTTGTTCTTTTCTCTCTCTTGCATTAGTACTGTGTCATCGAAAGAAAAAATAGTGTATTTTTAAGTTAGATCTATCTATGTTTCAAAGAAAAATCGAAAAAATAGATTGCATATGCATGTAGAGTGCATGTTTTTTTCTTTTAGGAAACGAGACTCTTACCCATCTGATTGCTTTCAAAAAGAAAAATGAGTTCGGAATGTGTTGCTTGTATTTGGATTTGATTTGTTCAAAGTAGTTTTTTGGGAATTTTTGGTTTTCAAAACGAAAAGAAAATACTCCCTCCCCCTCTCGTAAGTAGGCATACCTCGAACGGTAAAGTGAAATATTTGCATCTACATATCTGCATGGTTTTACTTTTTCTGTAAAAATTCCATGCATTCACCTAACCATCCACTTAAAATTAACGGTAGTTATAGGATTAAAAATTACATAGAAATTTGAGTGATAGGCTAGAGACTTGTTCGGGTGTCATTAAGCGTAGGAGATGTCGTTACTTGTCTACACTACATCCCGGGACTCACGTGGTTCTTCCACATACCGTCGGTATATCAAATGACCTTTCACGTACCCTTGAGGTATATAGAAAGGTACTTCATGTACTCGATTGTATATAGGAAGGCCCCGTGTGAACAGTTGTGCATTAGACAACACTACTACCGATTTGAGCTCCCACGTACCTTACGTATATCGGGAGACCCCACTAGGATACCTTATCAATTTGAGAAAAGCCCTTTGGCCGTCTTGCTTGGAGCCATACATTGAAAACAACATTTGGGGAGATTACTATGCACGTACCTAGAGTATATTGTGAGTGGCACTTTCTTGACAATCTTGGCGAGAGACCGAACTATATGAACTCCTCCTGTCATTTAATTTTGCTTGTTTGTCTTGTAGCTTGAGTAGGGGAATTTTTGGTGTGTTTTTTCTAGTTTTGAAACCCTAGGTTGGATAGGAATTGTACAAACTAGTTGAATTGAGACAGTCTAGAAGAGTGCGGGGTTTGCCACCTGATTTTACTCCTGTTTTGGGAGAAGATCCTATGGAAACTATCGACCAAGGAGCTGCTACAAACTCCCAAGCGGGAGAAAATGTGGTTGAAAAAATAGAAGATACATATCCTTCACACAGTCCTCCCTTGGCTCAACAACCTTCTAGGGGTAATACTTCTTTCCATTCTCCCATAGAAGGCCATGTTGATGATACTACCCGTCCAGATTATGGTCCCAATGCTCCGTTTTGGGATACCTCTATGGGACAAGTGATTGCTTCGTTTGGAACCCATCCAACCTCTTTTGAAGAAATTTCACCAAATGAAGAAGAACGTAGACAATACCAGGCAGCTTGTCTCCGTGCAAGAGACCTTAAGAAGAAAATATATAACATATTGGGTACACCACCACCTCGCTCGACAGTTTTTCCTTGTAATACAAACCCTTGGCCTGTGGGATATCGCTCACTTGTTGATTCTATGAAACCCATTGAACCTATTCTAGATCACACTGTGACTCCAGATAATACAGGTCAAACCACCAACCCCACCACCTCCCATATTATGTCTGTTCCAAATCCTCCCGGGTCTTCTATACCGAGGGAACAACATTCAATTCATGTTTCATCAACACCTTCTAGTGTCAAGGGGAAAATCCCGACACAACCTACGTTACCTGTCACTGGAGTTGTAGCTAGTAATGGATAGACCTCTAGTATAGAGCAATATGCAGTCTATGTCCCTCCTACCCATACGAATGTGGTTAACCCCCCATCCAGTTCAGGACAACCCTTGGGGGCCCAACCTGTAAGCAATCAAACCTCTTGGGGGTATGTTTACACAACAAATCAAGTGCATGTAGGAAATATCAATTACCAACCCACCCCTATAGGAATGCCTTATGCTGGAATTCCATATCCTGGTAATACTTTCACTCCATGGGGGCAACCTAACTGGTCCTACATGCCAGCAATGGGAGGGATACCTATACATACTGCAGGAGGTGCAGGAGGACCACCTTACCGAGGTCCTCCCTCTAGGGGGCCTAATGGTCTTGGAGGGCTTGGCGGCTTTCCTCCTTATGATCCTAACGGTCCTGGTGGTCCTGGGGCGGTTGGTGGCTTCCCTCCTAATGGTCTCGGAGGGTCTGGTGGCCTTCCTCCTAATGGTCCTGGAGGGTCTGGTGGCCTTCCTCCTAGTGGTTCCAGACGTTTACCTCCCAGGGGTCCTGGAGGGTCCGGTGGTCCTCCTGCTGGTGGCCTAGGTGGTCCTAGTGGTCCTGGTGGTCCTGGTGGTCCTGGAGTCCCTCTTGGTACTCCTCCTAGAAGCTTCGGTGGTCCTAACGGTCCCAATCCTGGAAATCAACCCCCTACTGGTGGATCTTCAGGTGGTTCTTCATCACAATAGCCGTTTCAACAACTTGTATATTAGTCTACTTATGGTACTACTAGTACTTATATGCCCTATCAATACTACTAGTATGTACAACCTAATCGCCAGTTACCTTTCCTAGCAACTTTGGACTTGCTTGATTTGTCCAAGTTGATTAATGATCCCATTCGACATAATCCCTCGTGTCCTGCCATTTTGGTAAAGTTACCATCGGACATTCCAAAATTCAATGGGAAGCAGGGAGATGATCCAAAAAACCATGTCATGACATTTCATTTGTGGTGTTCTTCGAACTCCCCAATGGATGATTCAGTTCGTTTAAGACTCTTCCAACGAACTTTGATCAGTACCGCTGCGAAATGGTACATTGAACTTCCACAACATTCATTTATGGATTTTGGTTCTTTGGCAATTGTCTTTCTTACACACTTTCAGAATCCTATTTGCTATGAAACAGGTACAGATCTCTTAACTTCAGTGCATCAAAACACCTCCATGCACATATCAAATAATATCCATGAGTGGAGAAGGCAGAGAATACTTATAAAGGCTCCTATCCTGGATCAATTTTTAGCTGATTGGTTTACTAAATATTTGTTGCCTCCAATTGCCTAAGATGTGGCTATGGGTGGTGCCGTTATCGAAGAGAAAGCCATTAGTCGAGCCCAATATATGGACTTGGTATATTCCTAGTCCATAACGTTGTATGACTTGATCCCTCAAGCTCCTTGCCCAAGTACCGATCCTGCCAAGCCACCATCAGAAACCCCTATTGATGGGATTGTTGGTTCAATCCAGTCCCCGCCAACAACAAAACCTACTAAGCAACCCCAGACTTCCACCCTTACTCCTTCTACTCCCAAGGTTGATGGGATTGTTGGTTCAATCTAGTCCCCGCCAACAACAAAACCTACTAAGCAACCCCAGACTTCCACCCTTACTCCTTCTACTCCCAAGGTTTCTGCCGAGGTAAATTCCATTAAGAGTACACAAATGCCCGACAACAATAAAAAGAAAGGTAAATCCAAAAACAAAAAATCTGGAAACCCGCAGGAGAATCCAAAACCAACCATCAACGAGAATGATAAAGGGAAAATAAAAGAGAAATATCCATGTCTGCTATGTGGAGGTGACCACTTCATGAAAGAGTGTCCTCATCGTGAAGAAATCAATCAATTTCTAAAAACTAATCCCGTGCTAGCAGTTCTCACAGATCCTTTTCCCTCTCAACAATAGTTGATAGACCACATGTCTAATAAGGGAAATTCTAGTTCTTCAGAGGAAGTTCGCATGATATCCTCGGACACTATTAATTTGCAAACTCGAAGTCAGAATTATGACAAACCCATAGATAAGAAAAAAGACAATTCTTCTTCAAAAAAAGCTCCCTCTACTGGTTCTCCCGAGTCCTCGTCTACTGGCCCCCTAACCATCGAGAAACCTAATCTTGACATGGTTTTGCGCCCACCCAAGAGTAGTCTTAGGAAGGTTGTTTTTAACCCTAATGCTCGAGCTGCCCAGTTTTTTAATGTAGTTGAAGATCTTACTCAGGCACCATGTGAAATGTCTACCTTGGAAGTACTCCAAAGTTGTCCAACGCAACACAAAAACTTGTTAACCGCATTAGGAGCTTTAGACCCGGACAACACTAATTTGATTCACTTTAATGTCGAGAACTATAAGTCTAGACTAACTCACAAACCTGCTTTCCAAATCATAACGAAAGTAGTCAAAAAGAAGGTATTTAGAACTGTCTTAGATGAAGGAGCTTCAACTTCAGTTTTGTCCCTGTCTTGCTAGAAAGCTATTGGCTCTCCCGAGCTCGTAACATCACCAACGACTTTGAAAGCCTTTGATGAATGAGCTTTCCAGTCCCATGGTCTCATACCAGCCCTTTTAGTCCAACTTGGGGGAAAAAACGTTTCCATTCAAGTGTAAGTAGTAGATGCCTTGTTAGACTACAACCTCCTATTAGGAAGAAACTGGTTTTACGCCACGACTACTATCACTTCGATGGTATTTTGAACCGTCCAATTTCTGCATCTAGGGAGGATTGTAACCATTGACCACCTCGATTTCTGTACGCCAGATGTTAACAACCCTATGACTAATAAAATCCCTATGTTAGGCTAGTCCCCTCCTCCTTACCAGTTGATTTGGGTAGGCATGTTGAAGGATTCTTCCCTTATTGATATTTTTCTGTCAAACCCTCCTAACACAGAAACAACGACGGTAAATATGATTTATTCGTTTGATTATGATCCAAAGGGAAAATAAATTGTTGGGTCTGCATGAAGCAATGTACAACATTATCCAAACCCTTTCCGATGACCACACTAATGACCTTCATCTAGTGGATTCGGACCCTTACCACTTTCCCTACTGGTTAGAACCCTCTCTTCCTACTCTGGATTATTTCTCCTAGACTTTTCCTTCTGATGAGTCCATTATGGAGATCATGAGAACAAATGAACCTACATGGGAGGATCATCATCATAGATCCTCATTCCTCCCCAACTCCAGTTTAGTAGACCATGATTTTGCATCCCTTTTTACTACTGATATTCTCAAAACACCTCAAAATCCTATATTGTTGTAGAACATGGAGTCTGAAGGAAATCTATGCAACATTACTCAAACAAATCCAATTGACATATCAGCCAAGCTCGGCACCCTTGAGCACGTTCATGTTGGGTAGAACTGCTCAACAGAAGAATTTGAAGCATATAGAGAACTTTTCAAAGAATTCCGAGATGTCTTTTCCTGGTCCTATGAAGAAATGCCTGGGATAGACCCATCCATTGTGGTTCATGAAATAAAAACCTATCCCATTGCAAAACCTGTCAGGAAAAAATTGAGACAAGTCCATCCACGGAAAGCCGCAGCTATCAAAGCTGAAATAGAAAAGCTTCTAAAAGCAGGTTTTATTTATCCCGTACCCTTGACGGAATGGGTATCGAACGTTGTCCCTGCCAATAAAAAGCAGGGCACCATTAGAATCTACATCGATTTCAGAGATTTGAACAAAGCTTGTCCCAAAGACAACTTTCCCACTCCGCATATAGACTAGGTTATCGACAACTGTACCGGAAGTGTCATCTTCTGGTTTATGGATGGATTTTCGGGTTATAATCAGATTGAGATTTTACCCATCGATCAGCACAAGACAACATTTATTTTCCCATGGGGAACCTTTGCATATAGGAAGTTACCATTCGGCCTAAAAAATGTTGGAGCCACTTTCTAGCGTGTTTTGTCCTATGCGTTTCATGATATAAAACATACTGTAGAACCGTACCTTGACGACTTCCCGGCTCATTCACAGCGACGGGAGGACCACCCTGGTCATCTTAGAGACATTTTCTTGAGATGCTGTGATTATATCATGCGACTCAATCCTCATAAATGTATTTTTTGCATCAATACGGGATGCCTGTTAGGTTTTGTGGTTTCTAAGGATGGCATTCAGATAGATCCATTGAAAATTGCCACTATTCTAGCCCTACCAACCCCAACCAACCTTCTAGAACTCCAAAGTTTGCAAGGGAAGGAAAACTTTCTCCACCGTTTCATTTGCAATTTTGCAGAGAAAAAATACAGTTATATGCGTCTCCTTAAGAAGGACACTCCATTATTTTAGGATGACCAATCCTAATCGGCCTTTTATAATCTCAAACACGCTCTGACTCACTCACCCGTGATACACCCCCCAGATTATTCAAAGGATTTTCTCTTATACATTGCTGCTTCCACTACTACCATCGCTATGGTTTTGGTTCAGGAGAATCCCAACGGTCAGGAGCATGTGATCTTCTATGCTAGTAACTTATCTCATGGATTTTGAAACTCAATACTCACACATGGAGAAATTAGCATTGGCCATGGTCATTGCTTTTCAGAAATTTTGTCACTACATTTTGCTCCACACAACCACCGTATTGGCATACCAGAACCTTATGTATTGCATCCTGACTCGTGAGGTGCTCGAGGGAAAATATTCCCGATGGATAGTCATCCTACAAGAGTTTGATTTGGATTTTACCAAAGCTACGTCAAAGAAATCCTTGGTCTTTGCTGAGCTCATGTGTGATCTTCCTTGTTCTTCGATGGAATCTGAGCCCAGTGATTCATTCCCGGATGAATTCTTGTTCCTGATAAGCACTACTGACCCATGGTATGTATATTTGCTCATTTATCTTGAGACACACATAATTTATCCCACTCTATCCCGTGACGATCGCCGCCGTATCCCTCACCACACAAAATACTACCTCATCTTGAATGAAATTTTGTATAGACGTGGTATCGATTCTGTTCTTTGGCGATGCCTTACCTACGAGGAAGATGAACAAGTTTTGAATGACTGCCACTCTAGAGCATGTGGCGTTCATCTATCTAGGATGGATACAGCCTAGAAAATCCTTCGCGTTGGCTATTTCTGGCCTTCAATATTTAAAGATTGTCATGAGGTTGTTAAGAAATGCCCACCCTGCCAACATTTCTATCCAAAAAATCACACCCACCCTACTCCGTTACACCTCGTCATTTTCGTTGGTCCTTTCACCAAATGGGGGATCGATTACATGCATTATAAGCCTACCTCAGCCGAGGGGCATGGTTACATCATCGTATCCATTGATTATTTTACGAAATGGGATGAGGCTATGCCTACATATGCAGAGGACGGTAAGAATGCCGCTCTCTTCCTGTTCAATCATGTGATAGCAAGATTTGGAGTCTCGTAGTCCATAGTTACGGATCACGGATCACATTTCCGCAATCAAATGATGGAGGAATTAAGTGCCAAGCTAGGTTTTTGTCATGAAAACTCAACACCCTATTATACACAAGATAATGGTCAAGTCGAGGCCATTAACAAAGTTTTGAAAACAATGCTGCGTCGGATGGTTGGAGACCATAAATCCAACTGGGAC
Organism: Pseudotsuga menziesii; assembly: GCA_001517045.1. Lineage (NCBI taxonomy): Eukaryota > Viridiplantae > Streptophyta > Pinopsida > Pinales > Pinaceae > Pseudotsuga > Pseudotsuga menziesii. Next base: position 103,586 of record LPNX011140126.1, read on the forward strand.
CATATTCTTTTCTCCGCTCTTTGGGCTTCCAAGACTTCAGTAAAAACAACTACTGGTTTTACACCCTTCCAACTTCTCTATGGACTAGAAGTTGTCTTTCCTATTCAATGTCAAATTCCATCCTTGAAACTTGTCATCGAACTTCTCCCAGACACTTTTGCAAAGGAAGAAATATTTCTCTACTTGAACAACCTTGACGAAACTAGAAGAGATGCTGCCTTAGCCAATGAGGCACACAAGAAACACGTCAAGGCGCAGTATGACAAGTCTGTCCAACCTCGTGCCTTTAACGAAGGTGACCTATTTTTAACCTATTATCAGAGACATGACAAGCTAGGGAAAGGGAAGTTCGAATCCATGTGGTACGGTCCTTTCGTTATTTCCAAAGTTCTAGAGAAAGGGGACTATGAGCTCGTGGACTATGATGGAATCCCCTTAGGACAACCTTGCAATGGGTTGTACCTAAAGAGGTACTATGCCTAGATATTTCTTGTATAGTACCTTTTATATATGTCTATTACATGACTTTTTAGTGTGCTTAAGTACTTTCAATATGGTTTTGAGTTTAGTGTCCGTATCTGTTTATACCATGTTTTGGTCATGCAGAGTAGATGGCTTTCTACGGCTTTACTGATGGTGCTTGCCGCCACATCTTGAATCTTGCCTTAGCTGCTTGGGTTCTCTATTCCCCAGCTTACGATTTGGTCAGTTATGGAGGAGTTTGTATTGGTCTCGGTACCAAAAATATCGCCAAGTATCAAGCAGTCATAGGTCTTCTGACTAAAGTTGCCTCCCAAGATGTTCGTAACTTGGTAGTTGTGATGGACTCACAACTAGTGGGTTGTCATTTAAACCATGTCTATATCATCAGGAATCCCATGCTTCTCTGTCTCTTCTGGAGGGTACATTTATTGGAGAGGTCATTTGAAGCTATAACCTATAGGCATATCCCTAGGGAAGGTAATGCAGTTGCCGATTCATTGGAAAATTACATCCTAGACTGGTATATTTCCCATTCATGACGCAGAAATCAAACATGGTTCACTGTAAATAAACTGTAAAAGACACATAAAACTCATGTAAATACATTTTCCATTTGAGATGCATAAACACCAAAAGTAGAAGTTTGTATATATATATATAAGTGTTTTACAAAAGATAGGTCACGAGACCTCATCTGAAGCGCTTAGGCTTTCAAGCAAAAAATCATAATACTATCAGCTTTCAGTAATACATCATGTGGCCTATCATCTAGTGATGCTCGTGGTAACACATGACTGCCCGGGATACTCGACGTAGCAGTCTACTGAAATGACCTGGTACTCCTGCAGTGGGCCTCTGGTACCTCAGTGGGAGGTTGTCGATCGAGGCATCTGGTATGTATAGAGTTAACCTCTCGAGGTTCTCCTATAGCTCCCTTGTCACATCATCACCCTATGGAACAAAACGCGCTTCGGTCTAGTGGGGAGGATCCCCCAGGTCGTGCTGCTCTGACATCTGCATGAAAACATTTAAGTCTCATTACTACACATAAAAAATATAAAACATTAAAACATAAAAACACAATTGCCATTTTAGGGTTTTTGTTTCTTACCAATGTCGCTCCATTGTGCACCAGGTGGAAGCGGTAGATCAGGGTCACCCCTGAAATCAGTACCCTTGTATGCATAGTCCTCAACTATGAGGATTTGGTCTCTTAGCCATCGAAAAAATGGGTCTCCAAACTTCACCCTGCCCTTACCTGTTCGTGTGCATGCCATGATATTGGACTAGTCTTCGAATGAACTACAATGAGTGCTTGTTACCCTCTTTGAACTCATAAAAATGAAAAGAGGAACTCATCAACCATGATGGGGAAATTAAGGGAAGGGATTCATTTTGCAAATAAATGGCAGTTTGTCATTACCTTTGAACATGGCACTTGTCTGCATATCATTTCAGTCAATTGGGTATCCAACTGATTTCCATGATGATCCACTTTCATGAGTCATGTCACTCCTTTGAGTTTTTCAAAAGAATGCATTGTCCACCGTCGCACTGTGTGTTTTTGTAGTTTAGTCATGCTGCCAAGTCTTTTGTCGTGCTGCCCGATGTTCAAAGGGAAGTTGAAATTTTTTACCTCTACAGTCAAAACAGTCTCTGTGTCAGTAATTTTGAGTCAGTCTTATGGTTACCTCATTCACATCATTCCAGAAATTTGTTCTAAGTTTCGTGTCGTCGATGTGGGATTCATCATGGCCCTCCTTCGACGAGACTATTCCCGTCGACATCAGCTCATCATCCGAGAAATAGTCTTAGAAACAAATTTAGTACCTTGAGATCTGTATGCCTCAATGACAGATTCTCTCACTCTTGACATAGGTTCACATCATTGACCTTTTATCGATAGAATCGACTGGGTGTTCGACATCAAGACATCTATTCACACTCAATATATTGTACTAGGGTACCTTGGGAATCATTGACATCAATGGTTATCTCCCTCACACTTGTTAATGGTTCACATCATTGGCCGGTAATCAAGTGGTTTCTACCATGTTTGAATTCAGAACATTGTAATCACATGGATAGAATCGTACTTTGTGGAAAACGAGATGAAGACCCTGGGTACTTGTTTAGCACTTGTTGCTTTCCCCATGTTGTGATGGAGTTTTTGTATGTCTAGCATGGATCCACATTTGTATCGTCATGGCTATGCTCAAATTTGCATCTGTATGACATAGATCTATGTTGTATGTCTGCTAGCTATGTCCAAGTTTGAGTCCTCTATCACATGGATCTACGTTGTATTCTAGTAGCCATGGTTGTTTATTCCTCTCATGGATCTGCTTTGTATTGGTCTGTAGCCATGATGTGGTTACATTTGTCTATGAGTCAAAAATATTGATGTATTACAGATGCCTACTTGACGACACTCTCTGATCAAGCTGACTCTTACCTCGAAGTGACAACTTGTTCTCTCAAAGCTCTCACTTATTGTATCCCTCTAAGCCTCATGCTTTTGGGGGCATTCTGTTATACCCAAATCTTGTCACCAACATGTGATGAGATCCTTAACACTTATGTTTGCTCTAAATCCCAAACTTGGAGTGGAAACATGCTTCGGGTGTCATTTCTACATAAAAAACCCTAGCACTGCTTTTTCCCTTTAGTTGATGAGCGGTACCTTGTTCAACACCGCCCGAGTCCTGTTATAGAGAAGCGGTGCCACCGCATATGTGCTTTGTTCTTGAAGTGGTTCTTACCCTTCACCGCTCTGTCATAAAGGTATATAAGTGACACCCTTGGAAAAAAAGAGGATTCTCGAGGCTTCTAGAACCTCAGCCTTGTGTCCTACCTTCTCACTATCAATCTAGGTTGGTTGGAGTTGAGATCCATCTTGGTAGGATCTTATGGCCACCTCACCCAAAATTCTCTCAACTATCCCTATCCATTGAGCCCTATAAATACAAGCTCATGTCCCATAGTTGGGGGGGAGAACTGAATGGGAATGTTATCCCGTTGAATTGACTATCTAGCCCAATCCATTGGAGAGCACAAGAGAGTAAGTTGGAGCTATCGGGGATGAGGTGTTTGTCTTGTGGAGGAGTTTGTCAACACCAAGGCAATGGTTGTAAGCTTCTTCATTGATTTCTTAATGCAAAGCTGATTTCTGTCCCACATACTTGTTGTACTAATCTCGCATGTATATGTTACTGGATTCCTTAGTCACTAGTATGAATGTGTAAATAATGTTCTCGTAGCTTTGATGTTCTTGTTTGTTTGACATGTTCTGTAGGTACATAGGTTCGTCATAAAAGCATTATTCCAGGTGTTTATAACATTCAGGGAAGGTTTTCACCCTTTGTCGTTCACTTATTTTTTCTGAATCTGAACCATTCAGACCAGAGGAACAACTTTTGTCCACAGAAGGTGCAATATTCCTGACAACACATATCCATGAGTATATTATGAATGATATAAAATCATTGAAGACCACCCAAAGATCCATTGAGAAGAGTCATAAAAGATGTGATGTATAGATAGTATTCAAGGAGACCTTATAACTCAGAGAGAAGGAAGGGGTATGCATTAAGCAATACACAGAGTAATCCTAAGATGTCTCTAGTAAGATACAAGAAGAGGAGGTCTTCCCAAGATGAACTAGTAGGATAGCTTAGAATAATAAAGCCCCCATCTTTTGATGGAGAAGCAAAGCAAGGACAAGATGCAGAAGCATGGTTTTTAGGACTTAGGAAATTCTTCCAATTGCATGAGTACACGACTAATATGGAAGCATGAGTATCTGTATACCATCTGCAAGGAAAGGCATCTATCTTGTGGGATGATCTAGTTAAGCTAAAATACACCGATGAAGACAAAATATTTTTGGAAAAAAATTGAGAAGTACTTCCAGAAAGAATACCTCTCTAAGCATTACTATGTGTTGAGGCTTAGAAAATAGCAGGTAACAACAATAGGGATTCTCCCCAATAAACGTTCCCAATCAACTCATTATTGTTTGGTACGGGGAATCCGTTCGGTTTACGGTTCAGCTACCGTAGGTCAAGTAACGGTTAAAATGCTTTACTGGTTGTGGCCCGGTCCATCGTTTAGGTGTATTTTTTAGTTTTATATTTATGTATGAAATGCAAGTGCCTATCTAAATGCAATTGATAGAGAAAACGAGGAGTGTCACAATGTGATGCGTAGGTTCTTAACTCTCGTCTTACCTCTCTTGCTTCTAAGTCATAAACAAAGAAAACTAACTAAAGCTATCTAACCTATCCCTAGGGAGAAATACTGTAGTTAATGCTGAGTAATGTATTGTATAACATGCATAAAGAACACTATAGATAGCTGTTAATATTTCTAAATACATGAATATCAATAGATAGATAAACAAAGAGATAACTCATTGTTAATTAAAACATTCATTACTCAAATATGATTGTGGAAATTTCACAGAAATAAACAGGAGCACATTCATAACATGAAAGAATTCATAAGTTAGAATGATATCACAATTTATGGAAACAAGCTGAAACATAAATAGTTCACATCCAACCGGTCCATGTCAAGCATTTGAAACCCCACAATGCTTTCTCCAGCCGAAAAATATAACTCTTTATTATAAGATGAAATAGTTCTTCTTACAATAATCTTGCACAAAGATAGTCTGGAAAAAGGTCCTTTGATACATAAAGCCAGCCTATATTTATACAAAAAGTAAAACTCTTGGGCTGCCCTCGTTGCCTTTTGGGATTCCCCTAACCTTTCCTTTACCAAAATTTGTCCTTTTTGCTTATGGACTCAAAAAATATAAATACAATATATTACATTAATTATTAAAAGTGCTAGATAGTCCAACTAAGAGGGTCAAACTTGTTCGTTCATAAACTTCCTCCATGCATTTGCATATGCTGCTATATTCTCAAAACCAGAAGGTTTGAGAAATATGATAGTAATTTCGTGCTTAGCAGCTTGGGCTTTCACACCCGCTACCCTGGCAGGAATCAAGATAAGTTGGTCTTCCAGTAAGTGACTGCTAACTACTGCATGTGTTATTTCAGTCTTAAGCACATCTTCATCTAATTTCTCCACTAGCTGAATAACCCGTTCATCTTCGCTGTATTATTCTTGTAATTGCTTCAAAAATATCTCATGCTCCAGCAACACTTATAATCACCTTGCAGCAGAGGTCTGACATCGATTGTAAGTTAGGAGAACTCTCCTATAGAATTTAGCACAGGAATTCTTCGTCTTCCTCACTGCCTTTATTAGTTATTCTGCTGGTTTGCTAACAAACTCGATCTACTTGTATTCCATCTTTTTCGTCTCTAGGTCTTTGACAGATATATCTGTGGGAGATTCCTTATTTGTTTCTACCCATGTAATCCTTCTCTGCAGAGTTTCTAAGATATCCCGTGTCCTATCGAAGAAATAAGAAGTTGTACTTACAATTTTCTCCAATCTTATGTCTATCTGTTGAACCTTAAATCTTTCTTCAACCATCTACAGCTGCATTTGGTGAATCTTATTTCTGAGCATTAGAGCATGCTTCTTTAAAGGTTCAAAATCAGCTTTATGCTCCATAGCCATATTCAGTGAAACTGCTAGTGAATTCTTTTGATCTTCCAAGGCTACTATCTGAGTTTCATACAGCTTAGCCTTCCCTTCTGTAGTGGTATTTTGCACTTCCAACTCTGTCACTTTACCTTCTAACTTGCCCTTTTCCCAATTCAATTATTCAACTGATAACCTAAGATTATCTCTTTCGACTTCCAAAATATGATATCTCTGTTGTAGTTTCCCAAACTCTGCTAAGGTGGCCTGGGATTCCTTTTCTATATTTCCTGCAGATATTACAAAAGCATGTTTATCCGTCTGTAGAGTCTGACACTCTGCCTTTGATACCTTAACTTCATCGATCATATCCGTATACTTCGTTTTCAAACTCTGAGTATCACTCCTTTCTTTCTTCAAAGTCTCTTTCAACTGTGTGACCCTTTTCTGAGACTGTTCTGGATTTGTCATGATTCTGTCCACATTATCTTCAGTTTCTAGGGTTAGAGATACCCCAATCCTCACTATTAATCATGGATCTTGTGTGTAACATGAACCACTGTCTTATCAGTCACCATCACTCCTGGTTTACCTCTAGTGTTCACCTTTTTTTCTGTTCTTTTGACAATCCTCTTTTTTTCCTTGTCGTAGAAGATAATGTTAAAATCTAGCACCTCCTCCCCTTCAATTGGAATGAAAGGAATTAACTCAACCCTAGATATTGACACTGAACCTTCTCTTACTATAATACTAGAAGGAACAACAGGCTCTAATGGGTCAATATCAGACTGAGCTGTTTTACCCTTTCCCCCCACTGTAGCTATCTTCTGCTTGAATCTCTTCCTCAAAGCTGTCATGTTTTGGGCACTGCAGAAGATCTCTTCATCTTTATCCTAGAAATTTGTATACTTGAAATGTACTCTAGCTGCTGTTCAATAATTGACAACTTTATCCTTAGAGTCATTCCTATGGAAATTCATTTCACCGAAGTGAAAATAATCTAACTCCTTAACAAATTCTACTGCATTTTTTAACTTGGAAAATTTGTAACTTCCTACAAAAAAGGGAACTGCAGGATATACTTCCTTCTTTTTCTCAAAAAGGAAATTTCCTATCCCATCAATGTACAACTGTCTCACAACCTCTTTATGGATTACATAATCTGTCTCATACTTCGGTAGAAGAGAAGCGGCTCTAGAACCACCGTACATTCTTAAATATGAGCCTTCTTCTGTCAAATAATAATTTCCGTTGTTTTGCACAACTTCCAAGGCTTCATCTGACATACAAGTACATTCGGCCAAGAAAATTAATGTTTACAAATGGCATTTTAATGCTGGGAAAGGATGAGTACATAGAATGCAATCAATCAATATCGAACTCATGTAAAACTCTGTCTTCTTCTGGGACACTCCTCCCAATGCTACAATGATACAAGCTGACAGACTGTTTGACACTATATTCGCCCAATTAAAAATTGTACCTTGAGTAGCGACAAAAAATATAATTGGTACCCAACCTATTTTGAAACTTCTTCCATTTTCCCTCCCAAAATTCTGTTCAGCATCAAAGCAATGAATCTGTATGGAATGCGAAGAGTTGATGTCTCGTACTCTCCAGAAGGCCTTGTACGGAAATTGTTTCCTGGAATCATCATCTTCTTAACTATATCCACCATATCTAGCTTTATCTCCTTTAACCAACTTTCAGTCAAGTAGGTTTGTGGTGTTGGTAAATTGTAAGCCATAGACACATAAGCTGGGCTGTATGCGGCATAACCTTGATTCTCAGTATTGGCCAATATCATCCTTGTTACATCTGCCTTAGGCAGAATCCAACCTATCACTTCTGAACATGGGAAAAGTTCAGGTCTGGTAGCCACTTTCATAAGAACTGATTTCTCAATATTTGCATATATGGGCATATCTTCAAAACCAACATCTGGAACACTCTAGTTTGAAATCATCCTATATACTCATCCCCATTTATACTCTGGCTCAACTCCAATAATATCTTTAGTATCTTCATAAATGACTTCCACTTTGGTTATCACCTCCACTTCAGGTTCCTCTTCGGCTGCTTGAGCCTTCTTTTGCTTTCGTGGCATATTGCTTTGTTGATAATTAGCCTGTGAAAATTATACAACATGATTTTAGTCTATTTACCTCTAACAAGATGCGTAGTGAGAAAACAATAAAGCAACCAAATTTTACCATTCCATCGATATGCATACTGAAAATATTATTTACACCCAAGGTTCTTCTGAATGAGATACTCTAAACAAAGGAAAACTGCAAAAATCCCTCTGCCCCCGAACCTGCTAAACTTCTACTAGCTAAAACCCTAACCTCTCTCGAGGTCCAAAAAATCTAATAAGTGCGTCTTGACCGAGAAAAGTCACACAACAATTTGTTAAAAACAAGATCGTAAAACCCCTATCAGTCATGCGACCCTCCTGCATCCCATGGAAAAATACTGTCAAAGAAGACATAGCCGTCTAACCCACGGCTTAAAACGAAGCAAGAAAGAACAGGGCAGTGCATACGGTGAAACGCACATTTGTACCATGCCCTAACCTTCCATACAATTGTCAAAGGCATACTCATGGCCATATAGAGGCTGAGATAAAAAAGATAACCGACAGAAAATAAAAACACACACAAATAAGCATGCTGCACTCTAAGTAAAGGAAATTTCTTCGCTAGAAAACAACAAAAATGCATAAAACCTTAACCCTCCCATAGAAAACCTAACCCTATCAAACCCACATGGTCAAAAACAACAAAATGCTGGGAGTAAAACAAAGATACAAGCAAATCCTACCTGGAAACAATGTGGTGGGCGACCTGGACATGCGATGACGGCCCGGGTGTAGAGGAGAGCGACAACTGCGTTCAAACGATTGGATAGCTCCACTATGAGAATGACAAGTCATACGGGCTCTATGAATTTATAAACTTGACCGGGAGTGAAAAACGTAACGTGGAGGGAAAGAAATTTTAACCACCGTCGGGAACATAACTTTGAAAGAATCCGCAATGTCGGCTGGGAACATTTCTATCTACCCGTTGCATCGGACGGGAAACTCATATCGGAAGTCGGAAACACTAGTCATTTCAGTCTCGGTGGGAACATGACGAAGCTTCGGCTCGACTTAGCACTAATTCTCTACAACGTCGGATGGCAGAAGCACTAAATCCCCTTGGTTCATTCCAAAAAACACAATCGACGGCGAGAATTCCAACTTAACCGGACATTGGAAAAATATAGTTGAACGAAAATCCAATTGATCGGATTCGCTTTACACTAAACTACCAAAAACTTGGGAGACTATCTCTGAGATCATAGACAAACTGACTCCCGATACAACGGATCAGACTTCGGGAGGCTTTCGATAAACACATCGAAAAGCTAGTGGACTACGCATCTGCTGTATCGGAAGGCTAGTCAACTAAGCATCTGATATGGGCAAACAAAAAGACTTATATTTTCAACAAAAACAACCAGCTCAGGGCAAACCTTGGTAGAAATAAAACATTCTTAGGTCGTCTAGATACTAAAACAAAAAAAGGGGGGACCCTAAAAATAATTTTTTTGGGGGAAATAGTTGGAGCTGCAACAATTGGCGACTACCTAGCGGACACAGATCTCTGAACAACTTATCCTTTGAGATAACAGACTGTTTCGATAATATCATTTTATTAGATTTCTTCAAGATATCTCGATTCCTAGAATGCAAGATTTATGAACTTTAATCATTGATGATAGTCCAAGTTTAAGAAGGGGAACCAGGATTTCAAAGTGTGGATAACTCTTCTGAGGCTGAAGATATGAGTTTTATTTTACCTCTTCCTTTGGGTAGATTTCAACATAGACACCACAGGATCGTAACATATGGTAAAAATATATATCCATTTGTTCCTCATTCCCATGCCAATTTGCACCTTTTGGTGCTTCTGGACTTTTGTCCTTTTGAGTCCTCCCTGATTGCTTTCTTTCTGAATTTTAATTCAGGCTCCTCTATCCATAGTGTCCTTTTGTGTGAGAGATATTTTAATTTTAACTCACGGTTGGAGAAGAACTTTAGCAATCTCATTCATACTGATGTGGTTCAGCATGTGTTTTTGATGCATATTTTCCTTTTAAGAGATTTTGACTCTTGCTAGCCTTTTGGCTTTCAATTTGTGGGATGGGATCATTTAAATATAATACACTGTTTACCTTGCTTCCTTTCCATGGGTCTTTTTCTATTACCCCCTAGGACAACTTTTAGTGTGAAATGAATGGAGCCTCAAAATAGTACTCTAGAATTTTCTATCCTTAGTTATTTTATAGGGATTAAGCAGGACTTCAAATGTGTTCATAATCCATTCAGATGATCTACTAGTATTGAAGAATCTTTAAGCATTGTATGAGTAAATAGTAGGCAGTCTTTGATCAAATATTTCGGTTTATCCAGAACTTTGACGAACTCCAAAAAACCAAAAGTCGTGCTGATTTATTTAAACAAACCAAAAATTACAAGCAATCAAAATTCTGAGCAAGTAAAAGCAAAACAACTAAAACTAATCTAAAGTGAACAAGTCAATCAAATCATTTATTTATGTACAAGAAAACAAAATCAAAATCACTAAGAAAAATAAGGCTTGAGAACTAAACCATTTACTGGTAAGTTCTCCTCCCACCCCTGTAAATCTTGCAACTTGTAAGTTGAGGGGCCTATCTTTGCTGCAATCTGAAAAGTGCCTACTCATAGTTGCTGAAACTTAGTGTGATTTCCCTTCTCATCATGCGGGCGATCCCACTTAAGAACCAAGTCACCTACCCCGAACTCCTTATTCCCAGCTTTGTGTTTGTCAAACCATGTCTTTACCATTTCTTGTTGGTGCTTAAACCTTTCACGGGCTTTGTATCTAGACTCTTCTGACTTCAGTAGATTATAAATTTGGATTTGTAAGACGTCGTTATCAGTACCCCTAGATTCTTGGGCTAGTATGGAAGATGGCAACAGAATATTAGGAGGGAGGATAACTTCTTTCCCATAGACAAGAGTGTAGGGTGACACACCTAAAGAGTTCTTGGGTGCGACTTTATCATCCCAGAGTGCATTAGGTAAAGCTAGATGCCAGCTCCTTTGATTTTCTACCACTGTTTTCTTTATAATTCTAATCAGATTTTTATTTGTGGATTATGCCAGACCATTTCCTTGTGGGTAGTAATTTGTAGAATAGTGTAGCTTAATTCCTCTTTCATTAGCCAAAGCAGTTAATTTAATAGATGAAAAATATGAAGCATTATAAAAAACCAAGGAAATTGGAACCCCAAACCTGGTCATAATGTGGTTCTGCAAGAAATCCATAACTGCATCCTCATTTACTTTTCGTAACGGAATCGCCTCTACCCATATAGTGAAATAATCAGTGGTCGTCATAATTAATGTACTTATGCTGTAATGAGGAATTTGGATTGATTTCTTTGATAATGTCGATTCCCCATTGTTTGAATGGTTCCGAGATAATCACTGGTTTCAATGGTCCTGCTGCTTTGGCTTGTCTCCCAACGCTCCTTTGGCAGGTATCACACTTTCGAACATGAGCATGAGCATCTTTAAACAATGTTGGCCAGTAATATCCAACTCTGAGAATCTTGTGTGTTGTCATGTCTCCTAAAAAGTGACCTCCAACGGGTCCATCACGTAATTCAGCGACAACCTTCTTTGCAACTTCATGTTCCAAGCATCTGAGAAAGACTCCATTATAGTTCTTTCTAAACAACACTCCATAAATAATTTTATATAAGGCTGATTTCAGATGTAATTCCCTTCTTTGCCTGGGACTCCAATGCTCCAACAAATATCCTTCTTGAATATAATGAACCAAATCCCGATACCAGGAGTCTGGAGCTATAAATAGAGGACATACATCCACCATGTGTAAAACTTCATTATCCTAGCTACTATCATCATTGTTTTGACCCTCGGCCATCAGCTTACAGAGTCCTTGTCCTTTGATTATGGTTGTTGGTTTAAATTCAAGATCATATTCTTGCAAAGCATTCACCCAATTACCCCTTCTTTCTCTTAGTTCCTTTTGTATAAAAAGGGATCATACTGGTGGGTGTGGGACTATTACTTTGGTGTGGTTCTTAAGTATGCATGGCTTGAATTGCTATACCGCCTTAAAATTTGCATAATCATGTTTATCAACTGCGGGATAGTTCAATTCAGCCCCTTGCAGACCAGTGCTCATAAATGATATGGGGTACTCATCTCCCCCATCCTCCTTCTGCGTAAGCACTGCTGCTAATGAATCATCGGAAGCAAAAGTGTACAAAATAAAATCCTTTTTGAAATTTGGACTTTTGAGTGATGGTGCATGAGCAATAGATGTCTTGATCTTGCTGAATGCATTCTTCTCTGAATCAGTCCATTTGAAGCACACTCTTCTTTACCATTTGCTGCAAAGGTTTGACGATTTGAGCAAAGTCTGGCACAAACATTCGCACAAAATTGATTGTCCCCATAAAATATTGCATACCCTTTTTATTATGGGGAAAAGGGATATGTTCTATAGATTTGATCCTTTCTGGGTCTATGGAGACCCCCTTTTTAGAAATAACATGACCCAGTAGCTTTCCTTCTATGACTGCGAACACACATTTCTTAGGATTTAAAGAAATGCAATATTTCTTACAACGCTCAAAATTCTGTTTCAAATGAAATGCATGCTCTTCTCTCTTCTTTGAAAATATTGTAACATCATCTAGATAGACCACAACACTACGACCAATCAGATCGCAGAAAGCTACATCCATATCCCTCTGAAAAGTTGCTCCAACATTAATAAGTCCAAAGGGCATCCTCCTATATGAAAAAGTTCCCCACTTGGTTCTGAAAGTGGTCTTGAGCCTGTCCTTTTCTGCTACTAATACTTGATTATAACCAAAGAATCCATCTAATAGGGAGAAAAGTTGAGAACCTGATACCATTTGTAGTATTTGTTCCATGGGTGGGACAGGATAATTATCTTTATGTGATGCACGATTAAGATTTCTAAAATCTACACAAAGTTTGATCTCTCCAGAATTTTTCTGCACTTGTACCAAATTAGAGACCCATTATGAATGTCTAATTTTAAATATGATTTTAGCATCTAGCAGCTTTTTCACTTCATTGTGAATTAGGGGTTCTAGCTTTGGGTGCATCTTTCTCAGAGGTTGCTGATAAGGTTTGACTCCAACTTTGATTGGAATCACATGTTGTATGATTTTAGTTTCATATGTCTTTAGGTCTTCGTAAGTCCAAGCAAATACATCCTTATATTGTCTGAATAAACTGATGAATTTACTCTTCTCACTGGGTGACCAACACTTTCCCAAATTCACATATTTGGGTTCAGCTTTTGTCCCTAGATTTATCAGCTCAAATTGTAAAGAAGAGCTATGAGTCTTGACATTCGCTGGTTTTCTGAAGTTTTTGTCTAGATCAAACATATGTTCCAAAGTTCTAACTCCTTTTGGAATGGAATTTGCGTACTATAATTCTGCTTGATGTTCTTCGTCATCTATTATGGCTCCTTTAAATGTATCATTTTTGGTTAAGCATTCAAATATTTTCTGATCATCCTCGAACACCCTCATATTAGTGATGTTATCTCGAACAGAAGGCCTGAAAAGCAATTCAATCAAACATCTATTATTTGTAGGTACCAACCTTGCAGCTGATGTATCTAAAAAATTAGTTGCTGCATTTTTTTTCTCTAGGAATTGAAGAAATATTTAATGCATGAAAATTTATCAATAAATCCTAGACTTCATTTTGGTAAGCCTTCAAATGCGGTGATATGCAGTGAATTTTGTTCTGAATTTGGTTTAACAAGGATTTTAGAATCTCCATACACTTTCAGATTTTTTACTTTTAATTCTATCGCTTTTTTCAGTCCTTGAACTAATGCTTCGTATTCGGATGTGTAAGTTTGTGTTGATGTATTTGTAACTTCAGAATGTATTGATCTATATATCTTATGTATTGTATCCCGATGTTTATTCTGGGATGTGTTTGTAATGTATTTGAGTCATGTGATACCCCGATGTTCCTATCGGGAGTTTCTATAATGTAACAAGTCATGTCAAGTCATTGTGGATAACCCTCCTATTGGTCAAGGGTTAAAGTCCCCGCAATTGTGGGGCCCTAGGGTTATTAGACTATCCTAGAGATGTCAACCCTAGGTGAGTTATTGTAAGTTGGGGCAATATTCCCCACCATTGTGTTAAGGATAAACCTCCTTGTTGGTCGGAGGAGGCAAAGTCCCCACAAGTTGTGGGGCACTAGGGTTATTAGACACTCCTAGAGATGTCGGCTCTAGTAAGTAATTGTTAAGTGAGGTTGATATGTTGGAGTGGGTTTAAAGCAAACAAAAGAAGATAAATAGAGAGCGATCCTCTCTATTTATCACACACACACTCACTCATTGGGGCGCATGAGTGAGAGAGAAGACACCGTGATCAGAGAGAGAGAGACTACTGCTGTCGGGAGATCATCTTTATGTTTTTGGGTTTTACTTTTGGTACTGATTCTATATCTGAGGAAGTTGCAATGTTTTCTCCTTTATGGTTTCCTTGATGAAAATTCTTTCTATCTCTTCTCTCTTGTGTTTTATTGATGTGCATGTTATTCTCTCAGTTAAAGATCCTAAGATCATAATGCTAGCTTGAATGATAAAAATCTAACATGGTTTCAGAGCTAACCTGAGAAGAAGACATTGTGTAGATGCAGAAGCTAGGGATTCTTACTTTTTGGGTCTCTCTCCATAATCCATCAGCAAACATATGCTAGGCTGACTCTCCATTGAAGGGCGCATCTTTCTGTCGAAGCAGAATTCGATTCCGAGCATTTTCAGTTTTGGTGCGGAAAATTAGGGCTTTCTACAGAAGAGGAATTTTTGAGTGAGCCTGGCATAGGATTTCCATACTCATCAAAATTGAAGAATAGATACCTAGATCAATATTTTTGGTTGGGTGAAACTCCGAGAAAGTCAAACCCTAGTTTGACCTCGAGCTGAAAAAACCCTAAATACTAAAACTGCTAAGTTTTGGTACATTTGCAATATATTGAGATTGGCGAAGGCTCAAGAGCTGAAAATTGTAGAGGCCGAAGCTAACCTCTTTATTTAAACTGTATCCAAAATTCAGCCTCTTATTTTATATATTATGGGAGATATGATCCCTCCAAGTTAGGGTTCCAACCTCTTCTAGAATTCATCCCCAAACAAGACACCTGGGGAGAATTGCTATATCTTGGGATAAACAAGTCCAAATGAGATTTCTGAAGATGTTTCAGAAAGGGAATGGACTGTGATTTTTGTGGTCCATGTTTCATACCTATAAGATGAACAAGTGACACGTGGAAGTCCATACAACGTCGCTGTTCTGAACAGTCCTGTAACAAGTCACCTTGGGAAAATTATCATAAGTCCCAATTGGTGAAACCAATTATGATGAAACCTATGGTGTTGGAACAAGGACATACGAGGATACATTAATGCAAAGTTTTAGACATAGAGGAGCCATAATTGTTGAGATACCGTAGAAATGTTAACATGCAATTATGCAGAAGATATTGGAAAACTAGGGCTTCCTGTTCCGGGAGCTTCCCTCCACTGTTTGCAGAAAATGAGTACATTGGATAGCTTGCCTTGAAGAGATCTATATTTCTATCCAATCAGATATGAAAGATTCCAATTTTTGAAAATTAGGGTTTCTTTGACAAACCCTAGATCAGCCAGCTCCGGAACCAGGACGAACACCTCAAATCGGTAAGCTCTAATCTTTTGCTATTTGCATTTGAGGTTCTAATTTCAAAGTGATCTATCACATCTGCTTGATGATAATCTTGGTGAAGTTGACAACTTCCAAGCATGGAAATATATGATCTCTCTGAAGAAAATGAATTGGACACCTACATAAGTAGAGAGGTTCCAGTTCCAAAGGGAGATGAGGCTAAAAGCCCTACACAAGAAGAACTTGGTCAAGGCCAAGAAGATCATTGCTGATTCAGTCACGGATCAAATTGTACCACAAGTGTCTTCCCTAAAGACACCGAAAGATATGTTTGATTCCTTGACCAATATATTTGAAGGGAAGAACATAAATCGGGATATGACTTTGAGAAAACAGTTGAAGAATGTGAAGATCCAAGATGTAGGGACCATACAGTCATACTTTACGAGGTCTCTCAAATCAGAGAACAACTTGAAGCGATAGAAGAAGAAGTGGAGAATGCATAAGTGGTGATAACCACCTTGAATGGCCTCCTATGATCATGGGATTCATTCATTCAAAGAATGTGTGATAGAAGGAAGAGATTACGTTCAACAGACTATGGGAAGAGCACATGCAAGAGGAAGCTCAACTCATAATAAGAGAAAAGAAGATGGGAGCAACTGAAGATCAAGCTCTCACCATCCAAAGAAGATCCCTCAAGCGATGAGGAATACGAAGGACTCCACTCTTGAAGAACGTCTTATCCATCTTAGCATTTGGACAAGAAATGATGCTATTATGAATGAAGAAGATGATGAAGCTGAAGGCTCAAGAAGGAGTCTACCCACGAAACAAATAAAGATAAGTATTCAGTTGTCATTTCATGATATTGTTTTGTTATGCATTTGTTTATATTCAATTAATGTATTATGCATGATAGAATGTTTGCATTAATGACAATATACTACTAATATGAATGTGATGGGTAAGTAGCTCATGGTGCTATACAACTCTAGTCCATTGCTACTTATCTAGAATGAAACCTCTTTGCTGACATATTTGATTAGTGCACAATCTCAATGTTGTCCTGGTAGAGATGGAAGGCATCTAGAAAAGTTTCCGTGAGATATGGATGAATGTTGTATTGGATAAAGTAGTTGCATGATCATATATTTATGCATAAGAATTTGCCATTATGAATATTCCTTCTGAAATGTCTCTAACCATGCAAATGAATTTGACTTGTAGGAAATATCACATACATAATCGCCTACAAGAAAATAAGAACGAGACTTGTTCTGAAGAACAAGTAACGACAGTTCAAAATGAAATATGACGAATGCAGCGACATCAATGATGCTGAACCTTCCAAGAAGAAAGGGAAGACCAGTTCAAGAAGAATGATGTCTAGGATGTAGTATCGATACGTGAAGGGAAGTTCATAGTTCCATCATGCAGTAGATGGAAACATAGTGGGACACAAGACAAGATTCGTAGCACGAGGCTTCTCACAGACATTTGTAGCTAGTGGGAGTTGAAACCCATACATGATGAGCTTGAGTAAGATATTAATCTTTGCTACAAGGTTGAAAATGAAAGTCTATACATTAGTAGCATAGGAAGCTACTTGTCACTCCGATACAAAATGGTTCAGTGCATAGAGTACGAAAGATAGAGGATGTATGATGCTCTACTTCAGAGGGAGTGACTGCAGAAGATCCTAAGGTTTGACATGGTACGACAGGATGGATAGATTACTGATGATTCTAGGCTTTACTGAGAGTAAAGTGGATTCCAACCTTTGCTTCAAGGTTGAAGGAAGAACACAAGTGATGCTCCTATTATGTGTCGATGCACTATTTTCTAGGAATGGAGGTGTGGACAAGGGAAGTACACAGTAGAGATCCTGAAGAGGTTTGGGATGTTGGACTGCAAGGCTATGGCCACACCTATGGCATCGAACTTGAAGTTATTGAGCGATGCTTCATCAGAGTCAGTTGATGCCATGCTGTATCATCAGATGATTTGTTTCTTGATGTACCTGACAGATACGAGACCATATATTTGCTTTGCTGTGAACACATTGAGACATGTTCACTTGATGGTTGCAAAGCATGCACTGAGCTACCTGAAGGGTACAATTGATTATGGGATCAAGTATGAGGAAAATCAAAAGATTAACCTGGAGGGTTATGTTGATTCAAATTGGGTAGGCATTGCCATTGATAGGAAGAGCACTTCAGGGTGTTGCTTCAGTATGGGATCAGGTGTGATCTCTTGGTTTAGCAGGAAGCAATACTGTGTGGCACTAAGTGCAGCTGAAGCAGAGTATGCCATAGCTTGTTTAGCTAGTTGTGAGGCAATATGGTTGCAAAAGCTACTGTCTGATTTATTTGATCTCCAGGTGGATGCTACTTGTATATATTGCGACAACCAGAGTTGTGTGAAGTTGTCAGAGAACCCAGTGTTCCATGACAAGTCGAAGCATATCAAGAACAAGTATCATTATATCAGGGATATGGTGCAGAGGGGAGCAGTGAAGCTCCAGTATGTTGCGACGGATGAACATATAGCTGATGTGTTGACAAAACCATTGGCTAGGGTGTAGTTTGAGTACTTCAGGGAGAAGCTTGGTGTTCTCCAGATCGAGGTTCCCTCCAAAGGGAAGTGATGAGGCCGTGATCCATTCTGACATGGTGAGAGGATTGGTTCCTTCCATGGTCAGATGTAAGGGCTGAGCCATTCTGTCATGGTGAGAGGATTGGTTTCTTCCATGTCAGATATGAGTGCTGAGCCATTCTGATATGACTGGAGGATTGGTTCCTACATGATCAGATATAAGGGCTATTGCCATTCTTTGAATGGAGATGCCTGGTGAGGTACCAGGAAAACTTAGTCTGGGACTGAGGGCCGTTCTGATATGACTGTGATATGTGTTCACACGTGATTAGATATGAGTGCATGGCCATTTTGATGTGATAGAGGGATGTGTTCCCACTTGATCAGATGTAAGGGCTGAGCCATTTTGTCATGGTTAAAGGATTAGGTTCCTCCCATGTTAGATTTGAGTGCTGGCCATTCTAATGAGTAGGTTAGATGCATGTTAGATGTAAGGGCTACTGCCATTCTTTGGGAGGATGGAGGCACCTGGTCAGTTACCAGGTATCCCAGTCTAGGACTAGGGGGCATTCTAATGTGACTGTAGGATTGGTTCCTACAAGATCAGATGTGAGTGCATGCCTTTCTGATGAGTAGGTCAGATGTGAGGGTTGGCCATTCTAACGAGTAGGTCAGATGTAAGGGCTACTGCCATTATCTGGGATGATGGAGGCACCTGGTCAATTACCAGGTAGCTCAGTCTGGGACTGGGGGCCATTCTGATGTGACTGTAGGATTGGTTCCTACAAGATCAGATGTGAGTGCATGCCTTTCTGATGAGTAGGTCAGATGTTAGTGCTGAGCCTTTTCACAGATGATAGTAGTTGTGTGCTATCATGCTGGTGAATGTGACTGCTGGGCCTTTCTGATGTGATTATAGGATTGGTTCCTATATGATTAGATGTGAGTGATGGGCATGCCTTTCTGACGAGTAGGTCAGATGTAAGTGTTGGGTGGGCCATTCTGACTTGGTGTTAGATATAAGCGCTGAAGAAGACCTACATGGAGGATAGGCCTAAAACCAGCATGAAAAAGGGTTGGATCTGTAGAATTTCTTGTGACGAGAAGAATCATGAGATAGCACCCATGGTACTGATCTAGATCGAGTGAGGATCTAGATCTAGTGATGATTCAGCAGTGATGATCTAGAACGAGTGATGATCCAGATCTATTGATGATCCAGATTGAGTGACGATCCAGATCCAGTGATGATGTCCAATGATGATCCAGATCTAGTGATGATGTCTAGTGATGATCTAGATCGAGTGATGATCCAGATCTAGTGATGATCCAGATCTAGTGATGATGATATAGATCGAGTGATGATGATCTAGATCGAGTGATGATCCAGATCCAGAGATGATGATCCAGATCGAGTGATGATCTAGATCCAGTGATGATGATCCAGATCTGGTGATGATCCAGATCCAGATGAAGATGAATTGAAGATGAAAATGATGAGAAATCAATGATGATTCAGATTATACAAAGAAGAAGGCTTAATCTGATAAATTGTGTCGAGAGAATACTTTCCTAGTTAAGAGGGAGTGTTGATGTATTTGTAACTTCAGAATGTATTCATCTGTATATCTTATTTATTGTACCCTGATGTTTATTCCGGGATGTGTTTGTAATGTATTTGATTCATGTCATACCCCAATGTTCCTATCGAGAGTTTCTATAATGTAACAAGTCATGTTGAGTCATTGTGGGTAACCCTCCTATTGGTCAAGGGTTAAAGTACCTGCAGTTGTGGGGCCCTAGGGTTATTAGACTATCCTAGAGATGTCAACCCTAGGTGATTCATTGTAAGTCGGGGCAATAGTCCCCACCATTGTGTTAAGGATAAACCTCCTTGTTGGTCGGAGGAGGCAAATTCCCCACAAGTTGTGGGGCACTAGGGTTATTAGACACTCCTAGAGATGTCGACTCTAGTAAGTAATTGTTAAGTGAGGCTAATGTTGGAGTGGGTTTCAAGTGAACGAAAGAATATAAATAGAGAGTGAGCCTCTCTATTTATCACACACACACTCACTCATTGGGGCACATGAGTGAGAGAGAAGACACCGGGATTAGAGAGAGAGACTACTGCTGTCAGGAGATCATCTTTATGTTTTTGGGTTTTACTTTTGGTGCTGATTCTATCTCTGAGGAAGTTGCGGGGTTTTCTCCTTTATGGATTCCTCAAGGAAAATTCTTTGTGTCTCTTCTCTCTTGTGTTTTATTGCTGTGCATGTTATTCTCTCAGTTAAATATCCTAAGATCATAATGCTAGCTTGAATGCTAAAAATCTAACAGTTTGTGCATTCAAATTCTAATCTACATGAAAGAAACTGTTTATTTTTTTTCTGGATTAATCAGGACACAACCAGCTCCTGATCCTTCCAATGTTTTAGAACTATCAAAGCAAATAATCCAAAAAATTTCTACTTCTACTAAATTTGAATTGCTAACTACATCTGAAACTAAATCTATTATTTTACAATCAATTGATCAACCCGTGAGAACTGAAGGAGATCAGGCCGGATATGAGGTATTCTACTGGCTTCTTCAGCTTGGTAAATTCTTGGTTCCATTTTCAATAAAATAGTTTCCCAACATAGAGTTTACTGGCTTGTTCTTTCCTTCCAACAGAGTCACATTATACTTCATCTGAGGTTCTCTCAACACCTTTATTTGGTTCTGACATCCTTTATAGGGCAACCACATATGTGACCAATTTGATGCAAAATATACTTCTAACCTTGTTGACCAATCCCGACTCAAAACCAAACCGTAAGCATCCGGAATATCTTCTACAATAATGTCTATGTACTGACATACCCTCTCATATGCAGACAAACGGATCAAGACATCCTCCATTTCTCCAATCACTTTTACTGTTGTTCTGTCTAATAGAAGAACTTGACCTATAGTTGGTTTAGGTTGACCATTTATCTTCTTGCAAATTGAGAGTGGCATGACATTGACTGAAGCTCCTGAGTCCACCAAACAATTATGCACATTGTAATTGAAAATATCAAAGGTTAGAAGAAAGGTTGGAGTTTTACACTTAGACTTTCCTCCTAAACTCGCTTCATCAATCTCTTCCTTAGGTTGGTTGTCAATGGGAGGATCCTTTTCGGGTGTCTCAAGCGCTTTTAAAAGTTTTTCCTTTTGCTGAGGTAGATTGCACATTTCAAACAATGAGATATTTGGTTTAGCCTTTTTAATTTCTTCCACAATGTCATATCCCATCTCATGCTCATTCAGATTCTTCTTGAAATTTTCAGTTTTATTTTCAGTAGGCTTTATAGGCGTATTAACTTTCTTAGGGTTCTGGTTTGAAATGACAAACTCAGGTATGTTAACAGTTGAAGTATTATTCTTCATTTTCTTCATGTTCTCTTGAAGTTTCTTAATCTTGGGAAGTATCAAGTTATCTTATTTTAATGGATTCTGACTTCTTGTTGTGACATTTGTCTCTGATGTTTCTTTTTCATCATGGATACCTTCATCTTCTACGTTAAACATGGAAACATAGTCCCATAAAACCAAGGTGTCTTCCTCTTGTGTTTCTAAGGGTTCATGATCTTTCCCTTTCTCTTCCTCAGTTTTCGTCAACTTGGAATCCAACAATTGGTTCATCACTAAGGTCATAGAATTTATCCACTATGGAAAACTCTTCTTAGAGTGAGGTTGCTGATGGAAAGTGCAGAAATTATCCATTCCTACATCTGTCAAATTCATGGCTGAGGGACTCATGTGGGGGAGGCTCAGGTTGACTGTTATCATCTCTCTTTCTATAATAAGGCTTGTATTGTTTGTGAGCCTCTTTTTCTTATTCCAAATCAATCAGCCTGTTTGATAACTTTTGCATCATCTTCCCCACCCCATCAAACTCCTGTGATCGCTCATCCTTAGTCTTAGTCAATAGTAAAGGCCTTTTGTTTGCATAAGTTTTTTCGTCTGACTGCATAGGATAGTTTTCTATACTCTCCATCTCCGCCTCCACTTGCTTAGCTTCTTCATAAGTATCCACCAAAGTGGGTCTAACCGATCTCTTGGAAAACATGGCTAGATCAAGCCCAAGATCTGAGGTATAGTATTCAATCAGGGCATGCTCAGATATTTTATCAGCTGCATCGAATTTATTCAGGTAGGCATCAAACCTCTGAGTAAAATTATGTACTCTTTCTTTCTTTTCTTTCTTTAAGGTAATCAAACCTTTCATTAAAGCTGCGTGAGTTTTCTGGATCCTGTATTTGTTTCTGAACAATCTCTCAAAAATATTCCAACTTGTGATTGAGTTTGCTGGCAGGGAAAAGTACCATGAAGCTGCTTTTCCCTTCAAGGTATGTGGGAATAATCTGTAGACTACATCTTAATGTTCTACTGCTTGTAAACCTTCTAAAGCCAAATAAAAACTCTGCAAATGATCATCCACGAGAATTCCTTCATTTGGTTCAAACTTGGGTAAAGCTTTGTCAAACTCTGAGGCATAGCATGTAGTGGAGGTGTCAGTTTTAAAGGAGATCTAGCCCTCCAAGCAGGCTGTGGAGGTGGCTGATTTGCATTCACATTGGCCATGATTTTGAGTAGAGTATGAGGTGGAGACTGAGCAGGGGTTTGAAAAGGTGAACAGTGAGGGGAATCTGGCCCAACTGATCCAAAGGTTGGACAAATTGTTGTAAGACTGTTTCTACCAATTCTTCAAGATCTTCTACCAACACTGAATCTTCCAATTGAGGACGGTCCTTCTTCTGATACTCTCTTCTAGGTAGAACATGGATAATAGGTAACCCTCCAATTTTTTTTGCATATGCCCTAGTAATCCTCCTTAAATATTCAACTACTTCATTATCAATGGGGTAGAGATACCCCTTTCCTTTTCTTCAGGAGTTGGTTTCTGAGGCAAACTGGTTTCAGAATTATCACCGGTGGAGTAATCTCGAGAAAACAAATTTCCTCGGCTAGCCATGCATTGGTGGTCCTCCTTCTAGCACCAAGACTATTGAGGCCTCGAAAATCCCAGGTAACAACAGTAGTGATTCTCCCCAATAAACGTTCCCAATTATCTCATTATTGTTTGGTATGGGGAATCCTTCCGGTTTACAGTTTGACTACCGTAGGTCAAGTAACGGTTAAAATGCTTTACCGGTTGCGGCTCGGTCCATCGTTTAGGTGTATTTTTTAGTTTTATATTTATGTATGAAATGAAATTTCCTAGCTAAATGCAATTGATAGAGAAAATGAGGAGTGTCACAATGTGATGTGCAGGTTCTTACCTCTCTCGCTTCTAAATCATAAACAAAGAAAACTAACTAAAACTATCTAACCTATCACTAGGGAGCAATACTGTACTTATTGCTGAGTAATGTATTGTATAACATGCATAAAAAACACTACATATAGTTGTTAATATTTCTGAATACATGAATATCAATAGACATATAAACAAAGAGATAGCTCATTGTTAATTAAAACATTCACTACTCAAATATGA
Source organism: Pseudotsuga menziesii (assembly GCA_001517045.1). NCBI lineage: Eukaryota > Viridiplantae > Streptophyta > Pinopsida > Pinales > Pinaceae > Pseudotsuga > Pseudotsuga menziesii. Next base: position 127,533 of record LPNX011140126.1, read on the forward strand.
TTGTGGAAATTTCACAGAAATAAACAAGAGTACATTCATAACATGAAAGAATTCATAAGTTAGAACAATCTCACAATTCATGGAAACAAGCTGAAACAGAATTAGTTCACATCCAACCGGTCCATGTCAAGCATTTGAAAACCCACAATGCTTTCTCCAGCAATAATATTGTTCTTCTTACACTAATATTGCTCAAAGATATTTTGAAAAAAGGTCCTTTGATACATAAAGCCTGCCTATATTTCTACAAAAAGAAAAACTCTTTGGCTGCCCTCGTTGCCTTCTGGGCTTTCCCTAACCTTTCATTTACCAAAATTTGTCCTTTTTGCTTCTGGACTCAAAAAAGATAAATACAATATATTACATTAATTATTAAAAGTGCTAGATAGCCAGACTAAGAGGGTCCAACTTGTTTGTTCATAAACTTCCTCCATGCATTTGCATCTGCTTCTATATTCTCAAAACCAGAAGGTTCGAGAAATATGATAGTAATTTCGTGCTTAGCAGCTTGGGCTTTCGCACCCGCTACCATGGCAGGAATCGAGCAAAGTTGGTCTTCCAGTAAGTGACTACTAACTATTTCATGTGCTATTTCAGTCTTAAGCACCTCTTCATCTAATTTCTCCACTAGCTGAATAACCCGTTCATCTTCACTGCATTGTTCTTGTAATTGCTTCAAAAATATCTCATGCTCTGGAAACACTTATAATCTCCTTACAGCAGAGGTATGATGTCGATTGTAAGTTAGGAGCACTCTCCTACAGAATTCGGCATAGGCATTCTTCGTCTTTCTCATTACCTTTATTAGTTCTTCTGCTGCTTTGCTAGCAAACTCGATCAGCTCGTATTCCAGCTTTATAGTCTCAAGGTCTTTGACAGATATATCTGCGGGAGATTCCTTATTTGTTTCTACCCATGTCATCCTTCCCTGTAGATTTTCTAAGATATCCTATGTCCTATCCAAGAAATAAGAAGATGTACTTACAATTTCCTCCAATCTTATGTCAATCTGTTTAACGTTAAATCTTTCTTCAACCATCTACAGCTATATTTGGTGAATTTTATTTCTAAGCATAAGAGCATGCTTCTTTAAAGGTTCAACATCAGCTTTCTGCTCCATAGCCGTCTTTAGGGAAATTGCTAGTGAATTCTTTTGATCCTCCAAGGATGCTATATGAGTTTCATACAACTTAGACTTCCCTTCCACGGTGGTCTTTTTCACTTCTAGCTCTGTCACTTTACCTTCTAACTTGCCCTTTTCTTGATTCAATTCTTCAACTGATAACCTAAGATTATCTCTTTTGGATTCCAAAATATGATATCTCTGTTGTAGTTTCCCAAACTCTGCCAAGGTGGCCTGGGATTCCTTTTCTATATTTCCTGCAGATATTACCAAAGCATATTTATCCTCCTGTAGAGTCTGACACATTTCCTTCCATACCTTAACTTCACTGATCATATCCTCAAACTTCCTTTTCAAACTCTGAGTTTCACTCCTTTCTTTCTTCAAAGTCTCTTTCAATTGTGTGACCCTTTTCTGAGATTGTTCTAGATCTATCATGATTCTGTCCACATTATCTGCAGTGTCTATGGTTAGAGATACCCCCTCCCTCTCTATTAATCGTGTATCTTTGTGTGTACCATGAACCACTGTCTTATCAGTCACCATCACTCCCGGTTTACCTCCAGTGTTCACCTTTTTTTCTGTTCTTTTGACAACCCTCTTTTTTTCCTTATCGTAGAAGATAGTGTTAAAATCTGGCACCTCCTCCCCTTCAGTGGGAATGAAAGGAATTAACTCAACCTAGATATTGACACTGAACCTTCTCCTACTATACTACTAGAAGGAACAACAGGCTCTAATGGGTCAATATGAGACTGAGCCTGTCCTTGACCAATAGGGTCTTGTTCTTCTAGTGTTTCTATTCTCGACCCTTCCACTCCCTTCTCTATTTGCCCCTTTTCTTTATTTGCATCTTCTAACCTCAATCCTTCACTTTCTTTCTGCCTTTTCAGTATTTCTTCTTCCTCCTATCTTCTTTGCAGCCTCTTCAGCTGTCCTTTTCTTTTCTTCTTCTTTAGCTCGCAATCGGTTATCTGATTCTTAGGCTAACCTTTGAGCTTCTTCTTTCCTTTTATTGGTTTCATCTTCTTCCATCCTTTTGCGTTTATCAGTTGTTTTACCCTTCCCCCCCACTGTAGCTATCTTCTGCTTGAATCTCTTCCACAAAGCTGTCATGTTTTGGGCACTCCGGAAGATCTCTTAATTTTTATCCTAGAAATTTGTATACTCGAAATGTACTCCAGTTGCTGTGCAATAATCAACAAATTTATCCTCAGAGTCATTCCTATGGAAATTCATTTCACCAAAGTGAGCTTACTCTAACTCAACAAATTCTACTGCATTTTTAACCCTGGAAAATTTGTAACTTCCTACAAAAAAGGGAACTGCAGGATATACTACCTTCTTCTGCTCAGAAAGGAAATGACTCTCTCATAGCCTCTTGATGGATTATATAATCTGTGGCATACTTCAGTAGAAGAGAAGGGGCTCTATAACCACCGTACATTCTTAAATATAGTCCTTCTTCTGTCAAATAATAAATTTTGTTGTTTTGCACAACTTCCAAGGCTTCATCTGACATACAATTACATTCGGTCAAGAAAATTAATGTATACAATAGCATGCTGAAGTTCTCACAAATTTCCTTGTAATGGCTATAATATTTGTGGGCCCAGAACAACTTATAAGAAGCATACACAGGGGCCGGGTCTTTATCCCATTGGAACTTTAATGATGGGAAAGGCTAAGTACATAGAATGCAATCTATCAATATCGAACTCATGAAAAACTACGTCTTCCTCTGGGACACTCCTCCCAATGCGGCATTGATACAAGCTGAGAGACTGTTTGATACTATATTCGCCCAATTAAAAATTGTACCTTGAGTAGCGATGAAAAATATAACTGGTACCCAACCTATTTTGAAACTTCTTCCATTTGCCCCCCCAAAATTCTGTTCATCATCAAAGCAATGAATCTGTATGGAGTGTGGAGAGTTGATGTCTAGTACTCTCCAAAAGGCCTTGTACATAAATTTTTTCCTGGAATCATCATCTTCTTAAATGTATCCACCATATCTAGCTTTAGCTCCTTTAACCAACTTTCAGTCAAGTAGGTTTGTGGTGTTGGTAAATTGTAAGACATAGACACATAAGATGGGCTGTATGCAACATAAACTTGCTTCTCAGTATTAGCCAGTATCATCCTTGTTACATCTGCCTTAGGTAGAATCCAACCCATCACTTCTGAACATGGGAAAAGTTCAGGTCTGGTAGTCACTTTCATAAGAGCTGATTTCTCAATATTTGCATATATGGGCATATCTTCAAAACTAGCATCTAGAACACTCTGGTTTGAAATCATCTTATATACTTCTCCCCATTTATACTCTCGCTCAACTCCAGTAATAGCTTTAGTATCTTCATAAATGACTTCCACTTTGGTTATCACCTCCACTTCAGGTTCCTCTTCGCCTGCTTGGTCAGGTTCCTCTTCGCCTGCTTGGTCCTTCTTCTTCTGCTTTCATGGCATATTGCTTTGTTGATAATTAGCCTGTGACAATTATACAACATGATTTCAGCCTATTTACCTCTAACAATATGCGTAGTGAGAAAACAATAAAGAAACCAAATATTACCATTCCATCGATATGCATACTGAAAATATTATTTACACCCAAGGTTCTTCTGAATGAGATACTCTAAACAAAGGAAACATGCAAAAATCCCTTTGCCCCCAAACCTGCTAAAATTCTGCTAGCTCAAACCCTAACCTCTCTTGGCCTCCTGAAAATCCGATAGGTGAGTCTAGATTGAGAAAAATCACACAACAATCTGTTAAAAACAAAATCCTAAAATCCCTATCAGTCACGCGGCCCTCCTGCATCCCATGGAAAAATACTGTTAAAGAAGACACGGTCGTCTAACCCAAGGCTTAAAACGAAGCAAGAAAGAACAGGGTGGTGCAGACGGCGAAACTCTCATCTGGACCATGCCCTAACCTTCCATACAACTGTCAAAGGTGTACTCATGGCTATACAGAGGTTGAGATAAAAAAAGATAACCGACATAAAATAAAAACACACACAAATAAGTAGGATGCACTCTAAGTAAAGGAAATTTCACCGCAGGAAAACCACAAAAAATGCATAAAACCTTAACCCTCCCATAGAAAACCTAACCCTATCAAATCCACTTGGTAAAAAACAACAAAATCCTGGGTGTAAAACAAATATACAAGTGAATCCTACCTGACAACGATGTGGTGGGCGACCTGGACAGGCGACGACCGCTGCGGGCATAGAGGAGAGCGACAGCTGGGTGCAAACGACTGGATAGCTCCACGGTGAGAATGACAAGTCATATAGGCTCTACGGCTTTATAAACTTGACTGGGAGTGAAAAAACTAACATGGTGGGAAAGAAATTTTAACCACTCTCGGGAATATAATTATGAAAGAATCCGCAATGTCAGCTGGGAACATTTCTATTTACCTGGTGCATCAGACGGGAAACTCATATCGAAAGTCAGAAACACTAGTAATTTTAGTCTTGACGGGAACATCGCAAAGCTTTGGATTGACTTAGCACTAATTCTCCACAATGTCAGATGGCAGAAACACTAAATCCCCTTGGTTCATTCTGAAAAACAAAACCAACGGTGAGACTTCCAACTTAACCGGACATCGAAAAAAGATAGTCGAATGAAAACCCGATTCATCGGATCCGCTTTACACTAAACTGCCAGAAACTCGGTAGACTATCTCCGAGATCATAGACAAACTGACTCCTGATACAACGGATTAGACTTCGGGAGGCTTCCGATAAACACATAAGAAAGCTAGTGGACTCCGCATCCACTGTATCGAAAGTCTAGTCAACTAAGAATCCGATATGGGCAAACAAAAAGAATTAGTTTTTCAACGAAAAAAACCAGCTTGGGGAAAACCTTGGTAGAAATAAAACATTCTTAGGTCGTCTAGATACTAAAACAAAAAAAAAGGGGCGACCCTAAAAATAATTTTTTTTGGGGAAATAGTTGCAGCTGCAACAATTGGCGACTACCTGACAAACACAGATCTCTGAACAACTTATCCTTTGAGGCAACAGACTGCTTCGGTGATATCATTTTATTAGATTTCTTCAAGATATCTTGATTCCTAGAATGCAAGATTTATGAACTTTAATCATTGATGATAGTCTAAGTTTAAGAAGGGGAATTAGGATTTCGAAGTCTGGATAACTCTTTTGAGGATGAAGATATGAGTTTTATTTTACCTCTGCCTTTGGGTAGCTTTCAACATAGACACCACAGGATTGTAAAATATGGTAAACAGATATATCCATTTGTTCCTCATTCCCATGCCAATTTGCACCTTTTGGTGATTCTGGACTTTTGTCCTTTTGAGTCCTTCCTGATTTCTTTCTTTCTGGATTTGAATTCAGGCTCCTCTATCCATAGTGTCCTTTTGTGTGAGCGATATTTTAAGTTAAACTCACGGACGGAGAAGAACTTTGGAAATATCATTCATACTGATGTGGTTCAGCATGTGTTTTTGATGCATATTTTCCTTTCATGAGATTTTGACTCTTGCTAGCCTTTAGGCTTTCGATTTGTGGCATGGGATCATATACACTGTTTACCTTGCTTCCTTTCCATGGGTCTTTTGTTGTTACCCCCTAGGACAGCTTTCAGTGTGAGATGAATGGAGCCTCGAAATAGTACTCTAGACTTTTCTATCCTTAGTTATTTTATAGGGATTAAGAAGGACTTCAAATGTGTTCATAATCCATTCAGATGATCTACTACTCTTGAAGAATCTTTAAGCATTGTATGAGTAAATAGTAGGAATTCTTTGATAAAAAAATTGGGTTTATCCAGAACTATGACGAACTCCAACAACCAAAAGTCGTGCTGATTTATTTAAACAAACCAAAAAGTACAAGCAATCAAAATTCTGAGCAAGTAAAAGCAAAACAACTAAAACTAATCTAAAGTGAAAAAATCAATCAAATCATTTATTTATGTAAAAGAAAACAAAATCAAAATCACTAAGAAAAATAAGGCTTGAGAACTAAACCATTTACTGGTAAGTTCTCCTCCCACCCCTGTAAATATTGCAACTTGTAAGTCAAGGGGCCTATCTTTGCTGCAATCTAAAAGGTCCTACCCATAATTGCTGAAACTTAGTGTGCTTTCCCTTCTCATCATGCGGGTGATCCCACTTAAGAACCAAGTCACCTACCTTGAACTCCTTATTCCTAGCTTTGTGTTTGTCAAACCATCTCTTTACCATTTCTTGTTGGTGCTTAAACCTTTCACGGGCTTTGGATCTAGACTCTTCTGACTTCAACAGATTATAAATTCAGATTTGCATGACTTCGTTATCAGTACCCCTAGATTATTCGACTAGTATGGAAGATGGAAACAGAATATTGGGAGGGAGGATAGCTTCTTTCCAATAGACAAGAGTGTAGGGTGACACGCCTAAAGAGTTATTGGGTGTGACTCTATCAACCCAGAGTGCATTAGGTAAATCTAGGTGCCAGCTCCTTTGATTTTCTATCACTGTTTTCTTTAAAATTCTAATCAGATTTTTATTTGTGGATTCTGCCAGACCATTTCCTTGTGGGTAGGAATTTGCAGAATAGTGTAGCTTAATTCCTCTTTCATTAGAGAATGCAGTTAATTTAATAGATGAAAAATATGAAGCATTATAAAAAACCAAGGAAATTGGAACCCCAAACCTGGTCATAATGTTGTTCTGCAAGAAATCCATAATTGCATCCTCGTTTACTTTTCGTAATGGAATGGCATCTACCCATCTAGTGAAATAATCAGTTGATGTTAGAATGCACTTATGCTATAATGAGGAATTTGGATTGATTTCTCCGATAATGTTGATTCCCCATTGTTCGAATGGTTCCGAGATAATCATTGGTTTCAATGGTCCTGTTGCTTTGGCTTGTCTCCCAATGCTCCTTTGGTAGGTATCACACTTTCAAACATGAGCATGAGCATCTTTAAACAATGTTGGCTAGTAATATCCAGCTCTGAGTATCTTGTGTATTGTTGTGTCTCCTGAAAAGTGACCTCCAGCGGGTCCATCATGTAATTCTGCTACAACCTTCTTTGCATCTTCATGTTCCAAGCATCTGAGAAAGACTCCATCATAGTTCTTTCTAAACAACACTCCATCAATAATATAATATAAGGCTGATTTCAGAGGTAATTCCCTTCTTTTCTTGGGACTCCAATGCTCTGGAAAATATCCTTCTTGAAGATAATGATCCAAATCCCGTTACCAGGATTCTGGAGCTGTAAATAGAGGACATACATCCACCATGTGTAATTCAACTTTATTATCCAAGCTGCTATCTTCATTGTTTTGACCCTTAGCCATTAGCTTATAGAGTCCTTGTCCTTTAATTATGGTTGCTGGTTTAAATTCAAGATCATATGCTTGCAAAGTAGTCATCCAATTACCTCTTCTTTATCCCATTTCCTTTTGTACAAAAAGGGATCGTACTGCTGGGTGTGGGACTATTACTTTGGTGCAGTTCTTAAATATGTATGGCCTAAATTGCTTTACCGCCTTAAAAAATGCATAAGCATGTTTATCAACTATGGGATAGTTCAACTCATCCCCTTGCAGACCAATGCTCATAAATGATATGCGGTACTCATCTCCCCCATCCTCCTTCTGCGTAAGCACTGCTGCTAATGAATCATTGAAAGAAAAAGTGTACAAAATAAAATCCTCTTCGAAATTTGGACTTTTGAGTGATGGTGCATGAGCAATAGATGTCTTGATCTTTCTGAATGCATTCTTCTTCGAATCAGTCCATTTGAACTGCACACTCTACTTAATCATTCGTTGCAAAGTTTTGATGATTTGAGCAAAGTCTAGCACAAACCTTCGCACAAAATTGATTGTTCCCATAAAAGATTGCATATCCTTTTTATTATGGGGTAAAGGGATCTGTTCTATAGCTTTAATCCTTTTTGGGTCTATGGAGATCCCCTTTTTAGAAATAACATGACCCAATAGCTTTCCTTCTGTTACTGTGAACACACATTTCTTAGGATTTAAAGAAATGCCATATTTCCTGCAGCGCTCAAAAATCTGTTTCAATTGAAATGCATGCTCTTCTCTCTTCTTTGAAAATATTGTAACATCATCTAGATAGACCACAACACTACGACCAATCAGACCACAGAAAGCTATATCCATAGCCCTCTGGAAAGTTGCTTCAGCATTAATAAGTCCAAAGGGCATCCTCCTATATGCAAAAGTTCCCCACTTGGTTCTGAAAGTGGTCTTGAGCTTTTCCTCTTCTGCTACTAATACTTGATTATAACCGGAGAATCCATCTACTAGGGAGAAAAGTTCATAACCTGAGACGATCTGTAGTACTTATTCCATGGGTGGGACAGGATAATTATGTTTATCTGATGCATGATTAAGATTTCTGAAATCTACGCAAAGTCTGATCTCTCCGGAATTTTTCCACACTGGTACCAGATTAGAGACCCATTCTGAATGTCTGACTTTAAATATAATTTTAGCATCTAGCAACTTTTTCACTTCATTTTGAATTAGGGGTTCTAGCTTTGGGTGCATCTTTCTCAGAGGCTGCTGATAAGTTTTGACTCCAACTTTGATTGGAATCACATGTTGTATGATTTTAGTGTCATATATCTTTAGGTCTTCGTAAGTCCAAGAAAATACATCCTTATATTGTGTAAATAAACTGATGAATTTACTCTTCTCACCGGGTGAACAACACTTTCCCAAATTCACATATTTGGGTTCAGCTTCTATCCCCAGATTTATCAGCTCGAATTGTAAAGACGAGCTATGAGTCTTGACATTCGCTGGCTTTCTGAACTTGTTGTCTAGATCAAACATCTATTCCAAATCTCTAACTCCTTTTGGAATGAAATTTCCGTATTGTAATTCTGCTTGATGTTCTTCGTCATCTATTATGGCTCCTTTAAATGTATCATTATTTGTTAAGCATTCCAATATTTGCTGATCATCATCGCACACCCTCATATTAGTGTTGTTATCTGGAACAGAAGGCCTGAAAATCAATTCAATCGAACATCTATTATTTGTAGGTACCAACCTTACAGCTGATGTAGCTAACAAATCAGTTGCTGTATTTTTTTCTCTAGGAATTGAAGAAATATTTAATGCATGAAAATTTATCAATAAATCCCAGTCTTAATTTTGGTAAGCCTTCAAATGCGGTGATATGCAGTGAATTTTGTTCCGAATTTGTTTAACAACGATTTTAGAATCTCCATACACTTTCAGATTTTTTACTTTTAATTCTATCGCTTTTTTCAGTCCCTGAACTAATGCTTTGTATTCGGTTGTGTTATTTGTGCATTCAAATTCTAATCTACATGAAAGAAAATGTTTATTTTTTTTTCTGGATCAATCAAAACAAAACCATCTCCTGATCCCTCTAATGTTTTAGAACCATCAAAGTAAATAATCCAAAAACTTTCTATTCTCACTGAATTTGAATTGCGAACCACATCTGAAACTAAATCTACTATGTTACAACCAATTTTATCAGCCGTGACAACTGAAGGAGATCGAGCTGGATATGAGGTATATTGTTGGCTTCTTCAGCTTGGTAATTTCCTGGTTCCAATTCAATGAAATAGTTTCCCAACACAGAGTTTCCTGGCTCATTCTTGCCTTCCAACAGAGTCACATTATACTTCATCTGAGGTTCTCTCAACACCTTTATTTGGTTCTGACATCCTTTATAGGGAAATCACATATGTGACCAATTTGATGCAAAATATCCTTCTAACCTTGCTGACCAATCCCCGCTCAAAACCAAAAAATAAGCATCCAGGATATCTGCTACAACAATGTATATGTATTGACATACCCTCTCATATGCAGACAAATGGATCAAGACATCCTCCATTTCTCCAATCAATTTTACTGTTGTTCTGTCTAATTGAAGAACTTGGCCTGTAGTTGGTTTAGGTTGACCATTTATCTGCTTGCAAACTAAGAGTGGCATGAAATTGACTGAAGCTCTTGAGTCCACCAAACAATTATGCACATTGTGATTGAAAATATCAAAGGTTAGAAGAAAGGCTGGAGTTTTATACTTAGAATTTCCTCCTAAACTCGCTTCATCAATCTCTTCCTCAGGTTGGTTGTCAATGGGAGGTTCCTTTTCGGGTGTCTCAAGTGATTTTAAAAGTTTTTCCTTTTTCTGAGGTAGATTGCACATTTCAAACAATGAGATATCTGCTTTAGCCTTTTTAATGTCTTCCATAATGTCATATCCCATCTCCTTCTCATTCAGATTATTCTTGACATTTTCAGTTTTATTTTCAGTAGCCTTTATAGGCATACTAACTTTCTTAGGGTTCTGGTTTGAAATGACAAACTCAGGTATGTTAAAGGTTGAAGTATTATTATTTATTTTCTTCATGTTCTCTTGGAGTTTCTTAATCTTGGGAAGTATCAAGTTATCTTCTTTTAATGGATTCTGACTTCTTGTTGTGACATTTGTCTCTGATGTTTCTTCTTCATCATGGATACCTTCATCTTCTACGTTAGGAAACACTGTCCCATAAAACCAAGGTGTCTTCCTCTTGTGTTTCTAAGGGTTCATGATCTTTCCCTTTCTCTTCCTTAGTTTTCGTCAACTTGGAATCCAACAATTGGTTCATAACTAAGGTTATAGAATTTATCCACTGCAGACAACTCTTCTTAGAGTGAGGTTGCTGATGGAAAGTGCAGAAATTATCCATTCCTACATCTGTCAAATTCATGGTTGAGGGACTGTGTGGGGGAGGCTTAGGTTGACCATTATCATCTCTCTTTTTATAATAAGGCTTGTATTGTTTGTGAGCCTCTTTTTATTTTCCCAAATCAATCACCCTATTTGATAACTTTTACATAATCTTCACCACCCCATCTAACTCCTGTGATCGCTCATCCTTAGGCTAAGTCAATAATAAAGGTCTTTTATTTGCATAAGTTTTTTCATCTGACTGCATAGGATAGTGTTCCATACTCTCCATTTCTGCCTCCGCTTTCTCAGCTTCTTCATAAGTATCCACCAAAGTGGGTCTAACCGATCTCTTGGAAAACATGGCTAGATTAGGCACAAGAGCTGAGGTATAATATTCAATCAGGGCATGCTCAGATGGTTTATCAGTAGCATCGAAGTTATTCAGGTAGGCAGAAAACCTTTGAGTAAAATTATGTACTATTTCTTTCTTTTCTTTCTTTAAGGAAATCAAAACTTTCATTAAAGCCGCGTGAGTTTTCTGGATCCCGTATTTGTTTCTGAACAATATCTCACAAATATTCCAACTTGTGATTGAGTTTGCTAGCAGGGAAAAGTACCATGAAGCTGCTTTTTCATTCAGGGTATATGGGAATAATATGCAGACTACATATTCATGTTCTGCTACTTGTAAACCTTCTAAATCCAAATAAAAACTCTGCAAATGATCATCCATGAGAATTCCTTCATTTGGTTCAAACTTGGGTAAAGCTTTGTCAAAACTCTGAGGCATAGCATGCAGTGGAGGTGTCAGGCTTAAAGGAGATCTACCCCTCCAAGCAGGCTGTGGAGGTGGCTAATTTGCATTCACATTGGCCATGATTTTGAGTGGAGTATGAGGTGGAGACTGAATAGGGGTCTGAAAAGGTGAACATTGAGGGGAATCTGGTCGCAACTGATCCAAAGGCTCGACAACTTCTTGTAAGGATGTTTCTACCAATTATTCAAGATCTTCTACCAAGATTGAATCTTCCAATTGAGGATGGTCCTCCTTCTTCTGATACTCTCTTTTAGGTAGAACAAGGATAACATGTAACCCTCCAATTATTTTCGCATATGCCTTGGTAATCCTCCTTAAATATTCAACTACTTTGTTATCAATGGGGTAGAGATACCCCCTTCCTTTTTCTTCAGGAGTTGGTTTCTAAGGCAAATTGGTTTCAGAACTGTCACCGGTGGAGTAATCTCCAGAAAATGGATTTCCTTGGCCAGCCATGCATTGGTGGCTCTCCTTTTAGCGACAAAACTGTTGAGGCCTGGAAAATCATAGGTAACAAAGTAGGGATTCTCACCAATAAATGTTCCTAATCAGCTCATTATTGTTTGGTATAGGGAATCCGTCCGATTTACGGTCCGGCTACCGTAGGTCAAGTAACGGTTAAAATGCTTTACCGGTTGCGGCCCGATCCACTATTTAGTTGTTATTTTTAGTTTTATATTTATGTATGAAAGGTAAGTGCCTAGATAAATGCAATTGATAGAGAAAACGAGGAGTGTCACAATGTGATGCACAGGTTCTTACGTCTCGTCTTACCTCTCTCGCTTCTAAATCATAAACAAAGAAAACTAACTAAAACTATCTAACCTATCCCTAGGGATCAATACTGTACTTAATGCTGAGTAATGTATTGTATAACATGCATAAAGAACACTACATATAGTTGTTAATATTTCTGAATACATGAATATCAATAGACAGATAAACAAAGAGATAGCTCATTGTTAATTAAAACATTCATTACTCAAATATGACTGTGGAAATTTCACAAAAATAAACAGGAGTGCATTCATAACACGACATAATTCATAAGTTATAATGATCTCACAATTCATGGAAACAAGCTGAAACAAAAATAGTTCACATCCAACCGGTCCATGTCAAGCATTTGAAACCCCACAATACTTTCTCCAGCCGAAAAATATAACTCTGTATTATAAGATGAAATAGTTCTTCTTACAATAATCTTACACAAAGAGAGTCTGAAAAAAGGTCCTTTGATACATAAAGCCTACCTATATTTATACAAAAAGCAAAACTCTTGGGCTTCCCTCATTGCCTTTTGGGCTTCTCCTAACCTTTCCTTTACCAAAATTGGTCCTTTTTGCTTATGGACTCAAAAAAGATAAATACAATATATTACATTAATTATTAACAGTGATAGATAGTCCGACTAAGAGGGTCCATCTTGTTCATTCATAAACTTCCTCCATACATTTGCATCTACTGCTATATTCTCAAAACTAGAAGGTTCGACAAATCTGATAGTAATTTCGTGCTTAGCAGCCTGGGCTTTCGGACCCGCTACCCTGCCAGGAATCAAGCAAAGTTGGTCTTCCAGTAAGTGACTGCTAACTGCTGCATGTGCTATTTCAGTCTTAAGCACCTCTTCATCTAATTTCTCCACTAGCTGAATAACCCGTTCATCTTCGCTACATTATTCGCTGAAGTACTTCCAGAAAGAATACCTCTCTAAGCATTACTATGTGTTGAGGCTTGGAAAATCACAGGTAACAACAATAGGGATTCTCCCCAATAAACGTTCCCAATCAACTCATTATTGTTTGGTATGGGGAATCTGTTCGGTTTACGGTTCAACTACTGTAGGTCAAGTAACGGTTAAAATGCTTTACCGGTTGCGGCTCGGTCCATCGTTTAGGTGTATTTTTTAGTTTTATATTTATGTATGAAATGCAAGTGCCTATCTAAATGCAATTGATAGAGAAAACGAGGAGTGTCACAATGTGATGCGCAGGTTCTTAAGTCTCGTCTTACCTCTCTCGCTTCTAAATCATAAACAAAGAAAACTAACTAAAACTATCTAACCTATCCCTAGGGAGAAATACTGTACTTAATGATGAGTAATGTATTGTATAACATGCATAAAGAACACTATAGATAGTTGTTAATATTTTTGAATACATGAATATCAATAGACAGATAAACAAAGAGATAACTCATTGTTAATTAAAACATTCATTTCTCAAATATGATTGTGGAAATTTCACAGAAATAAACAAGAGCACATTCATAACATGAAAGAATTCATAAGTTAGAACGATCTCACAATTCATGGAAACAAGCTGAAACAAAAATAGTTCACATCCAACCGGTCCATGTCAAGCATTTGAAACCCCACAATGCTTTCTCCAGCCGAAAAATATAACTCTGTATTATAAGATGAAATAGTTCTTCTTACAATAATCTTACACAAAGATAGTCTGAAAAAAGGTCCTTTGATACATAAAGCCTGCCTATATTTATACAAAAAGCAAAACTCTTGGGCTTCCCTCATTGCCTTTTGGGCTTCTCCTAACCTTTCCTTTACCAAAATTGGTCCTTTTTGCTTATGGACTAAAAAAAGATAAATACAATATATTACATTAATTATTAAAAGTGATAGATAGTCCGACTAAGAGGGTCCATCTTGTTCATTCATAAACTTCCTCCATACATTTGCATCTACGGCTATATTCTCAAAACGAGAAGGTTTGACAAATCTGATAGTAATTTCATGCTTAGCAGCCTAGGATTTTGCACGCGCTACCCTGCCAGGAATCAAGCAAAGTTGGTCTTCCAGTAAGTGACTGCTAACTGCTGCATGTGCTATTTCAGTCTTAAGCACCTCTTCATCTAATTTCTCCACTAGCTGAATAGCCTGTTCGTATTCATTGCATTGTTCTTGTAATTGTTTCAAAAATATCTCATGCTCCGACAACACTTCTAATCTCCTTGCAGCAGAGGTTTGACATTGATTGTAAGTTAGGAGCACTCTCCTACAAAATTCAGCACAGGAATTCTTCGTCTTTCTCATTGCCTTTATTAGTTCTTCTGCTGCTTTTCTAGCAAACTTGATCAGCTCATATTCCAGCTTCATCGTCTCTAGGTCTTTGACAGATATATCTGCGGGATATTCCTTATTTGTTTCTACCCATGTCATCCTTCCCTGTAGAGTTTCTAAGATATCCTGTGTCCTATCCAAGAAATAAGAAGCTGTACTTCAATTTCCTCCCATGTTATGTCTATCTGTTGAACCTTAAATATTTCTTCAACCATCTGCAACTACATTTGGTCAATCTTATTTCTGAGCATAAGAGCATGCTTCTTTAAAGGTTCAACATCAGCTTTCTCCTCCATATCCGTCTTCAGTGAAACTGCTAGTGAATTCTTTTGATCTTCCAAGGATTCTATCTGATTTTCATACAGCTTAGCCTTCCCTTCTGCGGTGGTCTTTTGCACTTCCATTTCTGTCACTTTACCTTCTAACTTGCCCTTTTCCTGATTCAATTCTTCAACTGATAACCTAAGATTATCTCTTTCGGCTTCCAAAATATGATATCTCTGCTGTAGTTTCCCTAAATCTGTCAAGGTGGCCTAGGATTCCTTTTCTATATTTCTTTCAAATATTACCAAAGCATCTTTACCCCCCTGTAGAGTCTGACACTCTACCTTTGACACCTTAACTTCATCGATCATATCCTTATACTTCCTTTTCAAACTCCGAGTTTCACTCTTTTCTTTCTTCAAAGTCTCTTTCAACTGTGTGACCCTTTTCTGAGACTATTCTAGATCTGTCATGATTCTGTCCACATTATCTTTGTGTGTACCATGAACCACTATCTTATCAGTCACCATCACTCTCGATTTACCTCCAATGTTCACCTTTTTTTCTGTTCTTTTGAGAATCATCTTTTTTCCCTTGTCGTAGAAGATAGTGTTAAAATTTGGCACCTCCTCCCCTTCAGTGGGAATGAAAGGAATTAACTCTACCCCAGATATTGACACTGAACCTTCTCCTACTATACTACTAGAAGGAACAACATGCTCGAATGGGTCAATCTCAGAATGAGCCTGTCCTTGATGAATAAGGTCTTGTTCTTCTAGTGTTTCTATTCTCGATCCTTCCGCTGCCTTCTCTGTTTTCCCCTTTTATTTATTTGCATCTTCTAACCTCAATCCTTCACTTTCTTTCTGCCTTCTCAGTATTTCATCTTCCTCCTTTATTTTCTTTTCTTCCTCTATATTCTTTGCAGCCTCTTCAGCTGTCCTTTTCTTTTCTTCTTCTTCAACTCACAACCAGTTCTCTGCTTCTTGCGCTAACCTATGAGCTTCTTATTTCCTTTTCTTGGCTGCATATTCTTCCTACCTTTTGATTTTATCAGCTATTTTACCCTTTCCCCCCACTGTAGCTATCTTCTACTTGAATCTCTTCCTCAAAGCTGTCATGTTTTGGGCACTCCGAAAGATCTCTTCATCTTTATCCCAGAAATTTGTATACTCAAAATGTACTCTAGCTACTTTGCAATAATCAAAAAAATTATCCTCAGAGTCATTCCTATGGAAATTCATTTCACCGAAGTGAAAATGCTCTAACTCCTTAACAAATTCTATTGCATTTTTTACCTCGGAAAATTTGTAACTTCCTACAAAAAAGGGAACTGCAGGATATACTGCCTTCTTCTACTCAAAAAGGAAATTTCTTATCCCATTAATGTACAAATATCTCACAGCCTCTTTATGGATTACATAATCTGTGGCATACTTCGGTAGAAGAGAAGGGGCTCTAGAACCACCGCACATTCTTAAATATAAGCCTTCTTTTGTCAAATAATAATTTCCATTGTTTTGCACAACTTCCAAGGCTTCATCCAACATACAATTACATTCGGTCAAGAAAATTAATGTATACAATGGCATGATGAAGTTCTCACAAATTTCCTTGTAATGGATGTAATATTTGTGGGCCCAGAACAACTTATAAGCAGCATACACAGGGCCCGGTCTTTATCCCATTGGCACTTTAATGCTGGGAAAGGATGAGTACATAGAATGCAATCAATCAATATCGAACTCATGAAAAAATTTGTCTTCTTCTGGGACACTCCTCCCAATGCGGCACTGATACAAGCTGACAGACTGTTTCACACTATATTCTCCCAATTAAAAATTGTACCTTGAGTAGAGACAAAAAATATAACTGGTACCCAACCTATTTTGAAACTGCTTCCATTTGCCCTCCCAAAATTCTGTTCAGCATCAAAGCAATGAATCTGTATGGGGTGCGGAGAGTTGATGTATCATACTCTCCAGAAGGCCTTGTACATAAATTTTTCCTTGGAATCATCATATTCTTAACTGTATCCACCATATCTAGCTTTAGCTCCTTTAACCAACTTTTAGTCAAGTAGGTTTGTGGTGTTGGTAAATTGTAAGCCATAAACACATAAGTTGGGTTGTATGCAGCATAACCTTGCTTCTCAGTATTGGCCAATATCATCCTTGTTACATCTGCCTTAGGTAGAATCCAACCTATCACTTCTGAACATGGGAAAAGTTTAGGTCTGGTAGCCACTTTCATAAGAGCCGATTTATCAATATTTGCATATATGGGCATATCTTCAAAACTAGCATCTGGAACACTCTGGTTTGAAATCATCCTATATACTTCTCCCCATTTATACTCTGGATCAACTCCAGTAATAGCTTTAGTATCTTCATAAATTACTTCCACTTTGGTTATCACCTCCACTTCAGGTTCCTCTTCGCCTGCTTGGGCTTTCTTCTTATGCTTTCATGGCATATTTCTTTGTTGATAATTAGCCTATGACAATTATAAAACATGATTTCAGTTTATTTACCTCTAACAAGATGCGTAGTGAGAAAACAATAAAGCAACCAAATATTACCATTCCATCGATATGCATACTGAAAATATTATTTACACCCAAGGTTCTTCTGAATGAGATACTCTAAACAAAGGAAAAATGCAAAAATCCCTCTACCCCCAAACTTGCTAAACTTCTTCTAGCTCAAACCCTAACCTCTCTCGGCCTCCCGAAAATCCAATAAGTGAGTCTCGACTGAGAAAACTCACACAACAATCTGTTAAAAACAAAATCCTAAAACCCCTATCAGTCACGTGGCCCTCCTGCATCCCATGGAAAAATACTGTCAAATAAGACACAATCATCTAACCCAAGGCTTAAAACGAAGCAAGAAAGAACAGGGTGGTGCAGAATACGAAACACCCATCTGCACCATGCCCTAACCTTCCATACAACTGTCAAAGGTGTACTCATGTCCATACAGAGGCTGAGATAAAAAAAGATGCCTGGCAGAAAATATAAACGCACACAAATAAGCAGGCTGCACTCTAAGTAAAGGAAATTTCACCGCAGGAAAACGACAAAAAATGCATAAAACCTTAACCCTCCCATAGAAAACCTAACCCTATCAAATCCACGTGGTAAAAAACAACAAAATTTTGGGCGTAAAACAAATATACAAGCGAATCCTACTTGGCAACAATGTGGTGGGTGACCTGGATAGGCGACAACTGCCGTGTGCGTAGAGCAGAGCAACAACTGCATGCAAACGATTGGATAGCTCCATGGTGAGAATGACAAGTCATACAGGCTCTACGGATTTATAAACTTGATCGAGAGTGAAAAAACTAACGGGGCGGGAAAGAAATTTTAATCGCAGTCGGGAATATAACTCTGAAAGAATCCGCAATGTTGGCTGGGAACATTTCTATCTACCCGGTGCATCGAACCGGAAACTCATATCGGAAGTCAGAAACACTAATCATTTTAGTCTCAACGAGAACATCGCGAAGCTTCAAATCGACTTAGCACTAATTCTCCGCAACGTCGAATGGCAGAAACACTAAATCCCCTTGGTTCATTCCGAAAAACACAACTGACGGTGAGAATTCCAACTTAACCGGACATTGGAAAAAGATAGTCGAACGAAAACCCAATTCATCGTATCGGCTTTACACTAAACTTCCGAAAACTCGACAGACTATCTCCGAGATCATAGACAAACTAACTCCCGATATAGTGGATCAGAATTCATGAGGCTTTCGATAAACACATCGGAAAGCTAGTGGACTATGCATCCCCTGTATCGAAAGGCTAGTAAACTAAGCATCCGATATGGGCAAACAAAAAGAATCTGATTTTTTGAACGAAAACAACCAGCTTGGGGAAAAACTTGGTAGAAATAAAACATTCTTTGGCCGTCTAGATACTAAAGCAAAAAAAAGGGGGGACCCTAAAAATAATTTTTTTGGGGGAAATAGTTGCAGCTGCAACACTATGACAAAAAGATGGAAGATTTGTTTGAGCTTAAGTTGGGAAGCATGACTATGGATGCCTATGAGAAGAAGTTTCTGAAACTTTTGAAGTATGCGGACTTCATCAAATATGATAAGGTAAAAATTCAAATGTTCCTAATGTTTAACTTAGTGACTCTTAGGATCCTTGGTCCTACATGAGTTCAACGTGAAAAGAAGGATGCAAAAGAGAGAAACAATTCAGTGTAAACTGATCAAAACATTCATGGAAAATTGCATACACATGAGAAAAAAAATTGGTCAACATAACATTACATGAATTATCATTAACCTATATATAATAAAATGGTGTTACAATATGAATAATTCGAATGCCTTAGGTAGTATTCATATTCACCAACTTGGATTGACTCTGATGTTAACTCAATGTGGGAAAATCACCACTAGATCTCACTAATGCAACTATGAATAATTGAATCAATTCACAATTAGTTAAATAATCTAGTTAGGTGAGAAAATGCACCCAACCACCCTTAAATCATACAAATTGTCACTAAACTAACTGAATATGAACTAGCTGATGGGAATCAAAGCATAACTGAACACCGACTAGGGTCAACTATTGGTGAGTGTTGGTGGCACTCAGAGTGGGTTCCTAAATGATAGGTATTGGTCTGTGGAGCTCCTAAAATCATGCATACATGCGCATCAAGTTTTAGGTGGGCCCTAGATGACCCCCCCATGGCACTAGTGAAGTGGAAGTAACCTCCTAAGCTAGGAAAAGACAAATAAAATATGGTGGTCAAGGGAGGATTGAGTAATCAATCCTAACACCCCCCTTAATCCTAACTTGGACAACCTGGGCCTTGAAAACTAATAACAAAGGTCACCCATACAATATAAATACAAAATTGACTTCTTAACTAACCAAGGAAATGGGGAAACCCTCATGGGAAACCTTCCCCTAAAAATAAGCAGGAAAAACAGGAACAATAACTTAATCAAACCTTTACACCAAGAAGAGATCTGAGATAGACAAATATATTTTCAGTGAATGACTTGGTGAATATGTCTACAATATCCTCTTATGTAGGGAAGTAATATAGAGTTATATCCTTATTATGCACTAGTTCCAATATGTAGTGCATGTGGAATTCAATGTGCTTGGTCCATTGCTTCTGAACTAGATCACTTGATATATTGATTGCACTATGATTATCACAACAGATTTCTACTGAAGGACACGTGTAAATTCCAAAATCTATAGAAATCCCATGCAACCAAACTTCCTGAATAAATGCATTCATAGCCCCCTGATACTCTACTTCAGCTAAAGAGAGAGGAAGAGATGCTTGCTTCTTGCTTGACCAATAGATTGGTTTAAATCCCAACATGAACGTAAATCCCAATGTATATTTTCTATCAGTACTATCACCATCCATGTATGAATCAGTAAAACCAATCAGATCTAGCTACGCACCAACAAAATAATGGATCCCAAACTCCCTTGTACCTTGCACATAATGCAAGATGTGTTTTACCTATTTCCAATGCATCTCATGTGGATCCTGCATATATCTGGAAGCAACACTCACATCATAAGATAAATATGGCCTTGAGTGGGTGAGGCACAATGGGATACTAATCAGTTGTCTGTAGAGTGTACTGTCAACCAGTGGTGTGGAACCACCTTCTTCCAACTTGATGCCAGATAGGAAGGGGAAGGATGATGCTTTACAATCAGTCATGTGGGATCTTTTGATAAATTATACTATGTATTTAGATTGTGTAATCATTATTCCTGAAGCTTTTTTATTTAGTTCGAGAACAATAAATTTCCTTAACAGTCTTAGATCAGTCATGGATAATGATTCACTCAAAGCTAACTTTATGCATCTCCATCCAGCAACAGAGCCACTAGTAATGATAAAGTCATCCACATATAGAATAATAAACACTAAGAATCCCCCTCTCAACTACATGTAGACATTCCAATTAGAGTTGCATCTCTCGAATTTCCATGACATTAAGAAGGCATTCACCTTGACATACCATGCCCTTGGGGCTTACTTGAGCCCATATAGAGATTTCTTTAGTTTGCAAACCAAGGATGGATCTTCAATGTACCCCTCATCCTATCTCATATAGATCTCCTCTTCCAGGTCACCATGGAAAAAGGAACTCATCACATCCATGTTATGTACCTCCCACCTATTCGAAGCTGCAATAGACAAAACTAGCCTTATGGAGTCCATTATTGCAACATGAGAAAATTTCTCATTGTAGTCCAGCTTTGATATTTTTATCGATATTGTTCTCATATAAGGCTTTGAAAATTTTAAAGGTTTCAAACACCTTAGACTTGTGCTTCATAAATTAGACCCAACAATACCTTGACCAATCATCAATGAAGTTCATAAAGTATATGTATCCATTCATAGATGTTGTATGAATCATCCTGGAAACATCATTGTGAATCAATTCAAGTGTGTAGGTTTCTCTTCTTTTCTTCCCAAACTCATACCTTTGCTCTATATGCTTCCATACAAAGCAACCAGTGCATACACCTTCAGAATATTTGATGAGAGGCAATCCCTCAACCATATTTTCATTGTGTAGCTACTAGAGATACTTGAAGTTCAGGTGACCGAATCTTTCATGCCACATCCTGCTTGCATTATTGGCATGAGTCAATAAGGCACTAGGATATTAAATAGGAAGAAAGTCAGAAAATGCATATGCCTTGAAGGCATGATTAGCAACTCCTTTCACTATCAGCTTCCCATTAGATATTTTTTAGATCTCCACTATGTCAGGATCAAATGTGACTCACTGGGGTGAGCCAGTATGTGTCACCTGGTATACAAACAACAATTTTTCTTCCAGTGAAGGGACATAGAGCACATTCTAGAACACTCCATGCTCAATTTTGATGGAACCTTTCCTGATAGTTGGGATTTGTGAGTTATATATCCCATGTGGATGCTTGGTCATCCAGAGATATCTATAGAAGTGAATGATTCTTTTGAGGAAACCATGTGGTTGGAGGCTCCAGAAATAATGAGAAAATCATGTGACTGAGAAAATCCTACCTTTAGAGCATGGCACCTCTCGTGTTCTTCAATCTTGTTTCCAACATCAAAATTATTTACTTCTTCAGGAAGAGCAATGTTGTTCTCTTCAAGGAGACTAGACATTTGGTCTATTGTTTTCTTCATACATAGATTCTCTGGATGATGTAACGTATCGATATCCCAAAATGAGGATAATTAAAAATTTTGTTTCAAGAACCCTTATTCTCCTTTTTAAACACAGGTCATGGACGTTAACACACTCAATATCAGGCTTGTAAAGCACAGTAACAGTATTTCCGCCCTTCACAAATTTCTTCTGCGACTGGAAACACCATTTTTGCACTGAACTTGTTCTTTTGCACTCCACACTTCCGCTTTCTGCCTTCCACTTGCGAAGTTCAAGAATTGGAAACACCATGTGCAACAGAGATAATCGACCACTTTTCCACCTTCCGACTTCTGCACTTCCACTTTTCGCATTTCCTACCTCGAAACTCGAGAATCGTAAATTTAACATTCGACAGAAAGGTTCAATCATTATTCCTCCTTTAGCACTTCCACTTTCCGCCTTCTGCTTGAAATTCAGGAATAGAAACTTTAACATTCGACGGAAAGGTTCAATCATTAATTCTGTCTTCCACTCAAAACTCGCGAATCATAACTTTAACATTCGACAGAAACGTTCAATCATTATTCCCCCTTCCGCACTTCTACTTTTTGCCTTCCACTCGGAACTTGGGAATCATAAAACTAAGATTTTGTCCTTATATTTTTTTTTGCACTTCCGACTTCTGCCTTTCGACCTTCGACTTCGAAAGTTGAAAAGTTAACCTTACCTTAGAACTTTTCTGCACTTTTTCACTTCTGCTTTCTGCCTTCTGCAGGTAAATCCTAGGAATCAGAAAACCATCATTCTGCCTTATTTCAACTACTCTTTTTGACTTTTCTCCTTTCGTCTTTCCTAGGAGGATTTCAAGGGGAAGGAATGCTAAGTTAGAAGCATTCCAGCTCTGTAACATGGTTCCATCCTTCAAGGAATTAAGCAAAATGCATTGCAAAAACACAATGCATATATAGGAGTAAAATGCAGGGAAACATACACAAGTAACCTCTACATAATCATCAACAAGCATTGAACATGAACATAGCAATTCATCATATTCATAAACATTCTACATAACTAGTATAACCATCCATAACCAAATGCATAGTGTAAACAAGAATAACAAAGAATACTTATCTTGGATGATGGTGTTGTCCTGCAACTAGCTATGTGGCTGCAACGTTCCACCCAACCATAGGCCAGTGTGTTTCTTAATCTGTCAAGACCACTGGCACCCTCGAACTGGGCATGATTTCCACAAGTAACTAGGGAACAATAGGCTTACACACAACTAGTTCATATCACACATAGTTAATCCAACCTCTAGTTGGGTTTATCAGACTGTCCAACCAAGCCAACAGTCAGTTGGGCTTATCAGGCTACAGGCTTACAAGCCAAACTATGCTAGGTTTATCATGCTTACGCAGCCAAGATAGCATACAGTTGGGTTTATCAGACTGTTCACAGTCAATCCAACTTCCACAATAGGACTAGCTAAACCACATATGGGTTTATCAGGAACTCAACCAAGCCATCATTCACAGTGGGTTTATCAAGATGTCCATCCAAGTAATACACATGACCAAAACACAAAAATACACAACCAATCCAATATCCAATTCAGTTTATCAAGATGCTAAGGCAGTGGAAAGGTAGAATTCCTAAGGTAGTGGCTCATTCAAGAGCTAGGGACACCTCAACAAGGTCTATCTCTGTTGGGAACCACATTACCTACATACCCAACACAAGGAAGCATCCCCTTCTCTGCTCCACAGTCCCTTGGGCTATGCCTTCCCTTCTAGTTCTCTTCAAGGTATGCAGTTAAGATTTACCAGCCACTCTTACCTTTTTACGAGGTTCCACTCTACACCAGGTTTATCAACCCATTCCTCTTCTCTTCCACTCCTCAGTCTTGCATATAGTTTAGACCGAAATCGGGGTGCAAATCACAATAAACCACAGGGAAAACAAAATAACTCAACATTTAACACTGTAAAACAAACCATAACTCTATAACATAGAGAAACAGGTTTGTAGATCACTCTATAACACAAGGTAGATGGAATGTCGAACAACTCTGTACAGTGAACCACATTGCACAATCACGAACATAACCTTCTCTATGATGCAAGAGAGTGAACTATAATGCACAATTGATCCCCTCGAGTGGTAGAATGGGATGGAATGACTACAGCATTTAGATGAAGACTGGGTTGACAGACTAGGCACACATTTTCTGGTTTTACTTGCTTTAGAAGCAAGAACATGACCTATGCAGACTGCAGGGTTGTTCTGTCACGAAATCGACTACCATGCCTTGCTCTTCCCAAGGCATTAACTGCCTCAACCAATTTCCTGCAAGAAAATTGAATGAGCAAGCACAAGGATGAACCAAGGTAGAGAGGTTAAAGAATGGGTAACTATTGAACAGATATACGTCTAGGATCGGCTATCAAACATATCGACGGTGCACAACGATTTCGTTGAGTGAACTAGCGCAAACAAAGAAAACTTTGGTGGGAGCGATACTTTATGAAATCTACTTTATTTTATTTAAGGTCCACCATTGATCTAGATCCAATGGTTGCTAGTTCATTTCACTGGATAACTAGCAAGTTGTTTAATATCAACTAACAGGCACGAAATTTCTATCCAAAAGGATTCATTCCATCTTGTGTTTGCTGGGCGACTTGGACAACAAATCAGTGAAGGTTTTTATGATGATTAAACTGGGTTTTGTGAAGATTGAACCTACAATAACTAACCTGACATCTGCTAGTTTAACCCCCTCCCTATTCCTCTATGAAATCATGCCCCCATCTCTTTCACGTTGCAGTTCAATAGCTAGCTGTGGTATTTATTAAATTGTGAGTTGTTACATGATATTCAAAAACATGTTGTGCATGACCAACATAATAACCATAGGAATCAACCTTTATCACCTATACACAAACACCAAACCAATGGTAGGGCCTTGGAATTGAGCTCCTTGACATGATTCAAAGTGAAATATATACATATTGTACAATACCTTGGGGTCAAAACTGGGGTATTACATTCCGATCTCCCTTACAACAGAATTGTCCTCAATGTTTAAAAAAATTGAACAAAAATTTTACACCGACACCACCTCAGTGCTATGCAAAATTGAACAAAGATGGATGTGCCAATCGCATGGAATCCTCTAGCTCCCGAATAGCCTCCTCAAGACTGTAGCGATCCCGTTACACATTTACCTGTCCTATGGCTCGATTCCAGAACATGGTGACCTTCCTGTCGAGGATGAGCAATGGATCAGTTTGGAACTCTCCCTCGGGTTCCACCTGAATCACATCCCAATTTATCACATGGTTAGGATCATGTACATAGTTCTTAATCAAAGAAACATGAAAAAAATTATGAGCCCTAGTGCTAGCAGGCAATGCAAGTCTATATGCAACTGGCCCTATCCTTTCAAGCACTTCAAAAGGCCCACAGTATCTAGGTGATGGATTGGCACAACTTCCAAGATTCAAGGAAATTTTCCATGGCCTCACTCTGAGGTAAACATGATCCCCAGCACTGAACTCTCTATGCATTCTATGCTTGTCTGCATAGCTTTTCTATCTATCCTGGGCTGCTTTCATGTTCTTCCTGATATTTGCAACTTATTGATCCATTTCCTTGAGTAATTCTGGACCAAGCACGATCATGTTCACTGGATTATCCCATGTCACAGGTGTCCTACACCTTCTTCCATACAAAGATTCATAAGGACTCATCCCCAAGGACGCTTGCTGTCCATTATTATAAGCAAACTCTACCAATTGTAGATAATCCTCCCACTTGGATGGTTTGTCCATCACATACATGTGAAGCATGTCTTCAAGCAATTGATTCACTCTCTTTGTATGTCCATTAGTTTGAGGATGGTAGGCAGTGTTGAAGTTCAACTTTGTACCCAAATCTGCAAACAGACCCTTCCAGAAATTGGAAGTGAACTTAGGGTTCCTATGAGAGACTATTTCTTTAGGCAATCCACACAATCTTAAAATCTCCTTCATGAATACTTTTTCAATGGAATTAGTAGTATAAGTGGAATTGACTACTATAAAATGTGATGCCTCTGTCAACTTATCCACCATAACCATGATGGAATCATGTTTCCTACAAGTCATTGGCAATCCTGTAATAAAATCCATGGAAACAACTTCCCATTTCCATTCTGGGACTGGAAAATGATGCAACAAACCTGCTGGGTGTTGATGTTCAACCTTCACTTGCTGAAATTTCATGCACTTTGAGATATACTCAGCAATTTCCTTCTTCATTCCTAGCCAAAAATACTACTTTCTGGCTGTGGCAATTGTTTTCCGATATCCTAGGTGACCAAAATATGGAGCTTGATGGATTTGATCCATAACAACTCTCCTCAAATCTGTTACATTTGGGATATAAATTCCGTTTTTATAAGTAAGAGGCCCATGTGCTTCCAATTTATATCCCTCATGCATCTTCTCAAGTCTTTGCTGTTGTAATTTGTCCTTTATCTACACATACATTTCATCTTCAACAATATGATTAACAATCTACTGTCTCAAATCTGATTGGAAAATACTAAGAGATGCCAAGTGCATTTCATGCACCTTCCTGCTGAGTGCATCACCCACTTTGTTTTATTTTCCTTTTATGTCTTTGATTTCAAAATCGAACTCACATAAAAACTCCATCCATCTAACTTCCCTAGCATTTAGAGTTGGCCGATCAAACAAATATTTCAGACCACATTAGTTTGTCCTTAACTCAAACTTTCTACCCATTAAGTAATGCCTCCACATATTGAGAACATGTACTATGGCTGCAAGTTCTAAATCATGAGTGGCACAGTTCTTCTCATTATCCTTCAACTTCCTTGACTCATAGAATACCATGTGGTTGTCTTATATAAGAACTCCTCTAAGCCCTTAACCACATGCATCAATACACACCACAAAATATTTTCTTGGGTATGCAATCTTCAAGACTGGTGCACTTGTGAGAATATTCTTCAATTGTTGGAAGCTTTCTTCACACCTTGGTGTCCATTCAAACTTTATCTCCTTCTTTTGCAAAGAAGTGATTGAATGTGCAACCTTGGAGAATCCTTTAATGAACCTCTTGTAGTATCCTGCAAGGCCCATACAAGATATTACATCTGTCACATTTCTTGGGGTAGGCCAATCCATAATGACCTCAATCTTTTCAGGGTCCACAGATATACCTTCATCTGAGATAATGTGACCCAAATAATGAATCCTATCTTTATAAAAGTCACACTTGGTCAACTTTGCATACAGCTTATGCTCCCCGAGCAATTGCTAAGTCAATCTCATATGTTCTTCATGTTCTTCCTCATTCTTAGAATAAATAAGAATTTCATCAAGGAAAACAAGAACAAACTTGTCCAAATGCCTGCTACAAACACTATTCATAAGGCACATAAATGTAGCTGGTGCATTTGTGAGACCAAATGGTACCACCAGAAACTCATAATGTCCATACCTTGTTCTGAAGGTTGTCTTATGAATGTCTTGATCCTTGATTCTTACATGATGGTAACCATACCTTAAGTCAATCTTGGAAAATACCTTTTCTCCTCTCATTTGATCAAAGAGGTCATCAATCCTAGGAAAAGGGTATTTATTCTTCACTACGACTTTGTTCAGCTACCTATAATCAATACACAACCTTAGTGTACCATCTTTCTTTTTCACAAAAAAAACTGGTGCTCCCCAAGGAGACACACTTGGTATGATATACTTCTTCTCCAACAACTCTTGCAGCTGCATCTTCAGCTCTATCATTTCTTGTGTACTCATCTTGTAGGGTGTCTTGGACACTGGTGCTGCTCTTGGCATAAGTTCAATTGTGAAGTCAATGTCCCTCTTTGGAGGAAGCCCTGGAATCTCATCAGGAAACACATCCCTGAATTCCTGCAACACATGAAAGTTCTCGAACCTAGGAGTTTCATTCTCAGTTGTCTCCAAAACATGAGTTGCATACACCCTGCAACCTTTCCTACAAAACTTCTTCAGCTACATTTCTGAAATATGCCTAACAATAGTCACCTTTGGAATGCCTCTTACAACCTTTAAGTTTCTTTCTTCATCTATGCACTCAAAATTCTTATTGTAACAATCAAGCTTTACTCTGTGCCCTTCTAACCAATCCATTCCAATGAGAATATCATAGGAACCAAGTGGTAGAGCATTCAAATCTGCATAAGTGACCAATCCATCGATAACCAATGGAAATTTCTCTACCACTTCACTAACCTTTCTCTTAGTCCTAGTGGATAGCTGAACTAACCATTATTTGCTATGCTTTAACTTCTTAAAAGCACAAATATCAACTTTTTTAGGAGTAATCTAACCGTAAGTAGATCTAGGGTCAATTAAAATAGAAACAGATTGCTCATCAATCTTACCTGTAACTTCAGTCACCGTTGATTGATGATCTTCCCGGTGGTCCTCCAATGTTGCATAAATCCTAGGGACAATCCTTGCAACTTGACCCACAGTTTCAGCTTCTTGAATGTTATGAGCTTGCCTTACATACCCATCCTCAAGTGGGAAATTCTTGTGTATGTGGGGTCTTCCACATTTCCAACATTCAGGTGGTTCTCTGTTCTTTTGTGGATATCTCGGATTTTCTCCCATTGCTCTAGTTGGCTTACTCACAGCTTCGGATGGCTGATTCTACTGATTCCTGAAGTTAGAAGGTTTGAAACCTTTCTTCCTTTGGTCAGACTTCTCTTTTCTCTTGTCCTTCCAAGACTTATGGTAATTATGTTTCCCCTTGATTTGCTCATAGCATTACTTAGCTTTCCTTATTGTTTCTTCTAGAGTTCTAGGTTCATAAAACTCAATTATGTCTTCATAGGACTGACATATCCCACTCAGAAAACACTGGATTTTTACCTTGTCATCCCTGATGTACTTGACATACCTCAAAAGTTACAAGAACTTGTTGGCATATTCTTCCATGGTTTGCTATCCCAATTTAAGCTCATGGAATTCTTTGATCTTATCATCATAGTACCTGTCAAGGAGGTACTTCTGCTTGAAATAGGTTTATCGGATGCTCTTCCATTCAAGTTGAAGATGGAAACCCTAGCCTTCATATTTCCTGAATAGTCTTGGACTTGGAAATATTTCTTCATTCCACAAAGCCAAGCTTCAGCTTCTTGACCAGTATTTACCTACCGTTAAAGGTAGGAGTCCTTGATTTTTTGAACTCGTCACACGATTTGTTTTTGTAGCACCTCTTTCTCTTTCTCTATGAGATGAAGATGAAACCCCAGTGGATCCTTCCGAGTCAGAAGACCCACTAGAAGACCTCTTTCTCCTTCTGGCACTGGTCTTACTACCTTCATGGTGGATGCAATATCTGGGGGAGTATCTTGAAATATTCTCCCATTAGACTCTGTATCAACATTTCCAACTCAGATGTTTTCCCCCATAGCATCTTCCTCGTGCTCATAGGTATTTCGTGCATCATAGATGTTGTAGGTTCTCATGGCTGAGCAAAAAACCCACTTTTTTCAATATACACTATGACTCTGCAAAATGTGTTAACAACATCATTTGTTTCTTGCATAATAATTTTAGAAGTAAACCCATTTACTTACTATCACCTGGCCCATTTAAGCCCAATGCTATAACCATAAGCTCTGTTAATTGTTCAACTTGGCCCAGTTAGGCCCTAGTGCTACAACCAACAACTCTGATACCAATCTGTAATGTCCCCATACCCAAAAATGCGTATAATTAAAAATTTTGTTTCAAGAACCCTTATTCTCCTTTCAAAACATAGGGAATGGATGTTAACACACTCTTCCACACTCAATATTAGTCTTAGAAAGTACTGTAACAGTCTTTTCGCCCTTCACAGATCCATTCTACGGCGGGAAACACCATTTCCACATTGAACCTGTTCTTCTACACTTTCGATTTTCACCTTCAGCTTGCGGAGTTCGGGAATTAGAAACACCATGTACGATGGACATACTCGACCACTCTTTTGCCTTCTACCTTTCGCTCTTCTGCTTTTCTCCTTTTCGACCTTGAAACTCGGGAGTCAAAACTTTAACATTCGATGAAAAGGTTCAATCATTATTCCACCTTCCACACTTCCTCTTTTCGCCTTTCACTCGGAACTCGGGAATCATAACTTTAACATTTGACAGAAAGGTTTAATCATTATTCGACCTTCTGCACTTCCACTTTCCGCCTTCCGCTCAGAATTGAGGAATTAGAACTTTAACATTCGATAGAAAGGTTCAATCATAATGTTTCCTTTCGCACTTTCGATTTTCGTCTTCTGCTATGAACTCGGGAATAAAAAAACTAAGATTTCGGCCTTAGCCTTTTTTTTTCACTTCTGTTTTCCGACCTCGGACTTCAGAAATTAGAAAGTTAACCTTACCTTAGAATTATTTTGCACTTTTCTACTTCCGCTTTTCGCCTTTCACAGGCGGATCCCAGGAATAGAAAAACCATCCTTCTGCCTTGTTTCAACTACTCTTTTATGCTTTCTGCCTTCCTCCTTTCCGAAGCAAATTTCAAGGGGTGGAAACGCTAAGTAAGAATCATTCTGACTCTATAATAACAGGATTTTAGCCTCCAAGGACTTAAGCAAAATGCATTGCAAAAACACAAGGCATATATAGGAGTAAAATGCAGGGAAACATACACAAGTAACCTCTACATAATCATAAACAAACATTCACCATGAACATAGCAATTTATCATATTCATTAACATTCTACATAACCAGTATAGCCATCCATAACCAAATGCATTGTATAAACAAGAATAACAAAGAATACTTATCTTGGATGATGGTGTTGTCCTACAACTAACTATGTGGTTGCAACGTTCCACCCAACCATGGGCCAATGTATTCGTTAATCTCTCAACACCACTGTTGCCACCCACGAGCTGGGAATGATTTCCAAAAGGAACTAGGGAACGATAGAATTACACATAGCCATATCATGTCACACACAGTCAAGACAACCTCTAGTTGGGTTTATCAGACTGTCCAGCCAAGCCAACACTCAGTTAGGTTTATCAGGTTGTAGGCTTACAAGCCAAACAATGCTGGGTTTAACAGGCTTACTCAGCCAAGCCAACATACAGTTGGGTTTATCAGAATGTCCACAGTTAAGATAACTTCCATCATAAATACCAACCAAGCCACATATGGGTTTATCAGGAACTCAGCCAAGCCATCATTCATAGTGGGTTTCTCAGGTTGTTCAGCAAAGGAATACACATGGCCAAAACACAACAAGACATAGCCAAGCCAAAATCCAATTGGGTTTATCAGGATGCTAAGGAAGTGGAAAGGTAGAATGACTAAGGTAGTGGTTCATTCAAGATCTAGGGACACCTCCATAAGGTCTATCTAGCTTGGGATCCACATTACCTACATACCCAACACAAGGAAGCATCCTCTTATTTGCTCCACAGTCCCTTGATCTATGCCTTCCATTCCAACGCTCTTCAGGGCATGCAATGAAGATTTACCAGCCACTCTTACCTTTTTATGAGGTTCCTCTCTGCACTAGGTTTATCAAGCCCATTCCTCTTCTCTTCCACTCCTCAGTCTTGCATACAGTTCAGACCCAAACCAAGGTGTAAATCACAACAAACCATAGGGAAAACACAACAACAAAGGATTTAACACTGTAAAACAAACCACCACTTTGTAACATAGAGAAATAGGTTTTCATATTACTCTGTAACACAAGGTAGATGGAATGAACAACTCTGAAAAATGAACCACACTACACAATCATGAATAAAACCTTCTATGCAACTCAAGAGAGTGAACCATAATGCATCATCGATCCCCTCGAGTGGTAGAATGGGATGGAATGACCACAACATTCAGATGAAGACTGGGTTGAAAGAATGGGAACACATTTTTTGGTTTTACTTGCTTTAGAATTAAGAACATGACCTCTGTAGACTCCAGGCTTGTTCAGTCACGAAATCGACTGCCATGCCTTGCTCTGCTCAAGGCATTAACTGCCTCAACCAATTTCCTGCAAGAAAATTGAATGAGTGAGCTTAGGGGCGAACCAGGGTAGACGTGTTAAATAATGGGTAACTTTTGAACAGATCTATGTCTAGGATCGACCATCAAACAGATCGACGACGCACAACGATTTCACTGAGTGAACTAGCATGGACAAAGAAAACTTTGGAGAGCGTGATACTTTATGAAATCCGATTTGGTTTATTTGATTCCGTTGTTGATCTAGATCCAACGGTTGCTAGTTCATTTCGTTGGCTAACTAGAAAGTTTTTTAATACCATCTAGTGGGTGCAAATTTTCTATCCAAAAGGATTCATTCCATCTCGCGTCCGCTAGGAGACTTGGAAAACAAATCAGTGAAGGTTTTTATGCTGATTAAACTGGGTTTTGTGAGGATTTAACCTGCAATCACTCACTTGGAATCTGCTGGTTTAATCCCCTCCCTATTCCTCTGTGAAATCATGCCCCATCTATTTCACGTTGTAGTTCCATAGCTAGCTGTGGTATTTATTAAATTGTGCGTTGTTACATGATATCCAAAAACATGTTGTGCATGATCAACATAATAACCATAGGGATCAACCTTGATCACATATACACAAACACCAAACCAATGGCAGGGCCTTGGCCTTGAGCTCCTTTCCATGATTCAAAGTGCAATATATACATCATGTACAATACCTTGGGGTCAAAATTGGGGTATTACAGATGATTTCCTCTCTTGCAGTAAGAGCACTTCGCCTTGTCAAACTTCTTATGCTTCTCCTTGGAACCCGAGGCTCCTTTTGAAGGATTTCGCTTATCCTTATGCTTGCCATCAATGTTCTTATTCTCGTCTCCTTTCTGCTTCCCCTTTGCTTGCACATTCTTAGTCTCCCCAAATAAGAGAGCTTAATTCTTCGAGACTTTGAGAGCTCCCATCATGTATCAACTTATCTTGTTCATGGATTAGAGATTCTCTGAAGGCATCAAGGGATGGAATTTTCCAATTAGGAGTTTCCAGTCTCCCGAACTGAAAGGTGCATATGAACTCTAAGAATTATGGGCCAAGTTTTCTTAGATTTGAGAGAACTGATTGCACATCCTTCTTGTCAATACCACACTTCTTGAATTGCATGACAAGGGATTTGAATTTTGAGAATATTTGTTGTATAGTTTTGAAATTGTTGGGTTGTAGTGCTATCAGCTCATTCTCCAGAATATGTCCCCTCATCTCATCCTACTTTACAAACAAGGATTAGAGCTTATCCCATACTTTTTTTTGAGTTTTCAGTCCATCAAAATGGAAGAGTAACTCCATGGAAATGTGAATGCACATGAAGTCAAATGCTTCATCCAACTTGTTCAAATGCTTCGACTTCTCAAGAGGTTGTTGGGGTTTGACCTCTCTATCCATGGTGACCTTGTACAAACCCTTATTTCACAATACTATCTGCATATCATCACTCCAATCAAGATACTTGAAGAGTGTGAGGATTCTGGGTGTCAAAGATGATGAATTCTCCATCTTACAGCTTCAAGAAAAATCTAATTCTTCAGAATATATTGAATGTACTTGCAAAAACACTACAAAACTTCAATTCGAAATCAAACCAATTCAAACACTATCCACTTTCCCTGGGTGCATCACACCTGGATAGACTTCTCTGGAAAGAATCCAAAGGGAGCAAGGAAAGAATACCAGGATTTATGTGGAACCCAATTGTTTCTGGTGCATCAATGGAATTTTCTAAGGTTTAAAGATAGTCTGAATACCTACTCTGATACCATGTTTAATTTAGTGAAGCTGAAGATCCACAGTCTTGAATGAATTCAATGCGAAAAGAAGGTTGCAGAAGAGAGAAACAAACCAGTGTAAACTGATCAAAACATTCATGGAAAATTGCACAGAGATGAGTCAAAATTTGGTCAGCATAACATTACATGAATTATCATTGACCTCTCTATAATAAAATGGTGTTACAATAGGAATAATTTTAATTCCTTAGGTAGGATTTGAATCCACCAACTTGTACTGACTCCGGTGCTAATTCAATGTAGGAAAATCACCACTAGAGCTCACTAATGCAACTTCGGGTAACTAAATCATTTCACAATTAGTTAACTGATCTTGGTAGGTGAGAAAATGCACCCAACCTCCCTTAAATCATGTAAAATGGAACTAGACTAACTGAAGATGATTAAGTAATGGGAATCAAAGCATAACTGAACATAACTGAACATCGACTAGGGTCAACTGCTATTGTCTGATGGTGGCACTCAGAGTAGGTTCCTAAATTATAGGGATTGGTCTTTGGAGCTCCTAAACGAATGAAGACATGCACATCAAGTGTTAGGTGGGATCCATATGAGCCCCCCATGGCACTAGTGAAGTGGAAAGAACCTCCTAGGATAGGAAAAGACAAATAGACTATGGTGGCCAAGAGAGAATTCATTAATTAATCCTCCAACTTAAGTGGTCTTCCTGAATATTATAGGGATAAAATCTAGTATGATAGACCAAAAAACCTTAAGGATTCCATTTGGAACGAAAAAAAACTTATATAAACAGAATAAGAACAAGGTCCCATATCAAAAGAATTGGAAGGATATGATGAAGAGCAAACATGAGAAGAGAAAGAAATGTTTCCAGCCTTCAAAAAAAAAAAACGGTAATTATTATCAACAAGGACAACCAAGGGAAGAGCCTTTATGGAAAATACCACCTATGGAATGTTGGATATACGAGGAAAGTTACTTTGNCAAAAAAAAAAACGGTAATTATTATCAACAAGGACAACCAAGGGAAGAGCCTTTATGGAAAATACCACCTATGGAATGTTGGATATACGAGGAAAGTTACTTTGCTAATTAGTGCTTGCATAATAAGAATAACCTTCACAACATTCAAGAGGATTCAACTGTTGGAGATGTAGGTGGAAGTAGTTTAGAGGATCTATGCAACCTTGGATGGGAGGAAATCTTACCACCAATATCGAATGGTTTAGGTAGCATGTAAGATTGCTAATAAAACCATAGCTATTTTGATTGATTCTAGAACTAGAAATAGTCACATTGCACTTGATCTAATTTAGAAATTTCATTTGAAGAAAAGTAAACTTGAAATAACAAGTGTAGTACAGCTAGCTACATGAGTTAAGGGGAAAATCACAAAATTTGTAAAGATGTGTCCTTTAGAAATGAATGGAGCGAAAACCTTTGCAAAATTAAACATCATACCCTTGGGGTCATATGATGTATTGATTGGCATGGATTGGTTGGATGCACACCATGCCATACTAGATTGTCATAATAAAACTTATACTTGTTTCGATGAAGAAGGAAATCAAGTGACAGTTGAAGGTATACGTAGACCCATATCCTTGATGCAGGTCTTGTCTCTACAATTGAAGAAATGTATTAGAAAGGGGTGCCAACTATATGAAATTCATGTGAAAGAGTCAAAGGAAGGAAAATATCCATAACTATAGGATTATCTAATACTACAAGAGTTTGCATATATATTTCAAGAACCGCCAGGAATGCCTCCTAAGAGGGACATTGATTTTTCTATCAACTTGGTGCTAGGAACAATATCTTCATCTAAAGCACCTTATAGAATAATTAATCCAGAGTTAAAGGAATTACATATGCAGTTAGAGGATCTACTAAAGAAAGGTTACATAAGACCCAATGTTTCACCTTGGGGAGCCACTATGTTATTTGTGAAGAAAAAGGATGGAACTCTAAGACTGTGCATATATTATAAGTTGTTGAACAAAGAAACGATTAAAAAAAGTACCCCTTACCAAGAATTTATGACTTGTTTGATCATTTGAGAGGATCCAAGGTATTTTCAAAGATAGATTTGAGGTCGGGATACCACCAAATTAGAACTAAGAATGAAGATATTATGAGTTCATAGTGGTACCTTTTGGTTTAACAAATGCATTAGTAGTATTCACGTGTTTAATGAATGGAACCTTCAAAAAATACATAGATAAGGTTTTTATTGTATTCTTAGATGACATCCTTGTCTATTCCAAGACATAAGAAGAACATGAAGAAAATCTAAGGTTAGTAATGCAAGTTCTTAGAGAACATTAATTGTATGTCAAATTAAGCAAGTGTTATTTCTATGAAGGAATAATCCACCACCCAAGGCCTATCATATTTGGAGAAGGTGTTTCAGTAGATCCTGGAAAGATAAGAGCCATTAGGGAATGACCAACACCTAAGCATGTATCATAGGTAAGATTTTTCATGGGATTATCTAGGTAATACCGAAGGTTCATCGAAGAATTCTCAAAGTTATCTCATCCTATCACACCTTTGCAGAAGAAGGGTGTAAAGTTTGACTGGAATCCTAAGTCTGAACATAGTTTTCAAAGACTTAAGGAGATGCTTACTAGTGCACATGTTCTAAAGATTGCAGATCCTGAAGGAAACTTTGTTGTGTGCATGGATGCATGTAAGAAATGAGTTGGTGGAGTATTGATGCAGGATGGACATGTGAAAATTTATGAATCTATAAAGTTGAAGGTACGTGAGAAAAACTATGCCACACATGACTTAGAGCTTTCAACTACCGTCCATGCTTTGAATATGTGGAGAAATCATCTGATGGGTAAAAAGTTTGAGTTGAGAACTGATCATGATGGGTTAAAATACTTGTTTTAGTATCCTAATTTGAATGCAATATAGAGAAGGTGGATGGAGTTATTATGTGAATATGACTTTAACATCAAGCATATCAAAGGTAAGGAAAATAAAGTAGTCGATGCCCTTAGCAGGAAGATACACATGATGCATCTAGAGGATATAAACACCAGCACATCATATTTAAAGGATAAGATCATTGAGGCCAGTGTTACAAATGGAATTTACCAACAGGTATGCAAAGGATTGCAACAACAAAAAATTTCACAGAAATTTGATAAGTATAAGTTTGAAGAAAATGGGATCCTCATGCATAGAGATAGAGCTTATGTGCCCAATGTTGGAGATATAAGGAAGATAGTTATGATGGAAATGCATGATGTTCCTTATGCTAACCAAACATTCAGATTATTAAAAAACAATAGCACCAGTAAGAAAACAATACTATTGGTCAGGGATGAAGAATTATGTTGCAGAACATATAGCTAGGTCCATGGGATGTCAAAAAATTAAAGTTGAGCATCGACATCAACTTTAACTTTAGATGTAGTGACGATGGATTTCTTCACCAGATTTCCTAAGACGATATTGAAAATTGATGTTATCATGGTT
Organism: Pseudotsuga menziesii; assembly: GCA_001517045.1. Classification (NCBI taxonomy): domain Eukaryota; kingdom Viridiplantae; phylum Streptophyta; class Pinopsida; order Pinales; family Pinaceae; genus Pseudotsuga; species Pseudotsuga menziesii. Next base: position 165,001 of record LPNX011140126.1, read on the forward strand.
GTGGTATATAAGTTGACTAAGGCATTAGATTTCATTCAAGTAAAGACAACTCAGAAAGCAACTAACATTACAGATATTTACATAAAAGAAGTAGCAAGATTCCATGGTATTCTGAAGGATATAATATCATACATAGATTCAAAATTTACTTCTAACTTTTGGAAATGATTGTTCAATGGATTTGGCAGAAGTCTAAACATGAGTACATCATACCAACGTCATATAGATGGACAGACATAAAGAGTTAACCAAGTGATTGAATATATGTTAAGAATGTATGTGATGGATCAACCATATAAGTGGGAATATTATTTACACTTGGTGTAATTTTATTATAATAATGGATATTAATTCCTCCTTGAAGATGAATCCTTTCGAGTCCATGTATGGAAGGAAGTGAAATACTCCCATAAGTTAGGATAAACCAACAAGAAAAGTCATTGTTGGACCATAATTATTAAAGGATACGAAGGATCAAATGGTTAAGATAAAACAAAATATAAAGGAAGCTCAAGACAGGAAGAAAGTCTATGAGATTAGAATAGGACCGCAAGATAGTTTCAAGCTGGAGATCATGTGTTTTTGAAAGTTAGACCCAAGAATAGTCCCTTAAACTTGGGAAGTTGCTCCAATATGGATTCCAGATATTGTGGACCTATTAAGGTCTTAGCTAAGATAGGACGTGTTGCTTATGAGCTAGATTTATATGCTTGTATTAGAGTACATAATGTGTTTCATGTGTCTTTATTGAAAAAGTATATACCCAATTCTAACCATGTAATTGATTGGAATGTGATCTGGGTAATGAGAGTGATTTTATTTTCTTTATTGATATATATACAAGTATGAACATGGTACTAATCATGTGATTGAATGGATTAAGATCCAGGTGGAATAAGGAGGGGATTTTTTTGGTAGAACTTGTTTCCATTTTGGGAAGAAAGGTAAAGCTACTTCAAAATCGAGAAACCAATCAAGTAAAGGTCCAATGGACCCATTACCATATTGAGGATTGGACTTGGGAGATTGAGGATACCAAGAGGAAAGAATATCATCATCTATTTTGAAATTTTGTGGCATGTATGTAATATGCATAGAGGACGATGCATTTCTTAAGGGGGAGGGGGATGTAATACCCAAGTTGTTAAGCCCCAAACTTATCATCCTTCACGTGACTTATGTTCTTTTGCATTATGGACTTATGATATTTTATGTGGACTTATGCTTCTTTGCATGATTAATGTGATTAAGGATTTATGATTATTGTTTTATAATGTGACTTTGGACTTTGAAACTATTATTAATGTTAATGTTATTACTGGCATCATTGTTATCTTTGAATGTTGTTACTAATGATTAAATAAACAACTGGCTAAGAAAAGGAAACAAAAAGAGTATGGGGGACCATGGATTCCACAAAGTGAGGGGTGATGGATTACACTATGCATTGATGATCCTATTTTTGTGCTTCCATGATATTTATGACACTATTGGATCCCTTCTCTCACCCATTTCACTTTCCTTGATGTTTTGTAACCCCCCTTATGCATCAATGTGGCTCCATGTGCTCTTCGTGGCTCCACTCCTAACTTTTTGGTAAATCATCCTCATGGTGCTAATTTGACAAAGGGAATATTTTCACTAAGCCACCACTCTACCAATTCAAGTTAAGTCTCCATGATGAAACTTAAACCTTACCGATATCTAATTTGATTTGATCCCTTTGGGTTAGAGTTGACCTCCTTGTTTTATAAATTCATATGCCCTCTCCTTGTTGAAACTAGTGTTGATATTTGAACCATGTGACGTGTGCTATCTACCCATGTTGGGAATGTTGGTAGTATTGGGAGTGTATTGAGACTTAGAGTTAGTCTAGTTGTTTTTAATTTGTGTATTCTAACACTCTACTAGTCTATGTTCTCACACAGGAAGCCAAGAAATGGGAATGACGAGCTAGGTCATATCCCATAGGCAGTGGAGACGAACACGAAAGTAGTAGTGGGAAACATTATGGTTCTCGGAAGAGGTAGTTCCAATAGTTAATAGAGTGAGCGTGCCTCTATCCATGGATCCATGGTCTCAGCTCGGGGGTGACCCATTTAAGAGAGGAAGGATTGATTGTGTCTACGATTGGGAGGAAAGTTGTCACGCTGCATCCAGTTTCCCATATCTCAGGATAAGTATTTTTCATATGATTTTATTTATGTTTTAACATATTATTATGGTGATTATGTGCAAAGACAGTGGAATTAAATTAAATATATGCTTAATTATTATATGTCGTAATATTGTTATAGGAAGAATGGACTCTGTAGGATTCGAATATGAGATGATATTCATTCTGATTTTGTTTCTATTCTTAAAAAACTGTAACTATGACTCTACAATAATGGAAGGGGTGAAACCATATGTTTTGGTTCGCCAATATCTGTTCATTTTTGTGTTTTGGGACTTGTTCCATGTGTCTGGAACAACGTTTCCAGTAGGGATCACCTTTTAGTTCATCGAAAATATTTCTGGATGACCAAGATATGTCAATTTTGGTCTAGAAGTTTCCTCGGTGCGAGGTTGAGTGCACGAGTTGTTCGATTGGAAATGTTCTATGCATGTATATGCTCCTATTTGTATATATGAGTTTTAATAATGTAATGTGAATGTAGTATTGATTTATGGCTAGGGTGTGGCATCTATAAATGTTCAAGTCATTATCCAACCACACATCATTATTTGGCTTATTTGGCCTAATTTACCACTTATCCTAAGTTTTTGACTCAAACATGTGACTGCATCATCAACTAAATCTCCTCCTCCAATCAGGGAGCCTAACCGAGTCTTCTCCTTCAATCAAGGAGCATAACTGAGCCATCTCCTTCAATCAAGGAGCATAAATGACCCATATCCTTCAATCTAGGAGAAAATATGGGTTGATATGCATGACATATGCACCCCATTCAGTTAAATAGAGGTTGTTCCACCAACCTTTCAGTTAAACTGAAGTTGCAAAGGAACCTTCCTCATTATTATGCGTATTTTTGGTTAAATCCAGTTGACTGGAGTGATTAAAGGCGCCTCCACCTACTTTTGTTGACTCAGTTCAAAGCAGTTCAGTTCATCTCACCTAACTGAATTCAGATAGGCATCATCACCTACTTGTTGGCATGCGGTTGAGTTCTATTCAGTTAAACTCAGTCTAAACTGCCTCTGAGTCAGTTAGAGTCAATTAAGGTGGAGTTAAGTGGTTAACTGACGTGCCAAGTGGTGTTTAACTAACAATTAAGACACTCTCATGTAATGAATTCGAACGACCTCTCTGGGATTCAAATTGCATTGCTCTTTATGCCACTGTATTTCATTGTATCACTACTTCTGATTAATGATAAGCAAATATACAACTGCAAGTCTTTTTGCACTGTTTCATGTCATTTTTGAGTAAAATTTATTTGTGAAATATGTTGTAAGTTTTTGTCTTGGTCCTTAGATTGCGGTGAATCCAATTTTATATGGTATCAGAGCCACGACAGTACAAGGAAATTCTTCTATAGGTTTCTTGCTGGATTTATGAAGAAGATTGAGCAAAATTGCTCAAAATTATTCCAACATTGCACCAGAAGTGGGGAGTTTATCACATAAATCCTAGATAATCTAGAATACGCTTGATCATTATTGCTTGATTAGCTAATCCAGGCGTGAAGAAAAATCCAAAAAGTGCATGTTGTTCGACCTTATTGTGTTTGTTTTGTGTGATTGTAGGTATTTCAAGCACTTCTATTACATTTGCTACAACTCCAAAATGGAATCCTCTTCAAGCAATCTTCTCACTCCTTTCAACTATCATAAGTGGAAAGAGGATACTGAGATATCATTATGCTCCAAAGGACTCTACAGAGTCACCATGGGCACAGATATAGAACCGAATGCATTAATATATAAGGAAAAATATTGGAACAAACTAGATGAAGCGTATGGTTTCCTATGCCTCTCCATTTCAAAGGATCTTATTTTCTATCTCTCTGGATTGAAGACTCCCAAGGAATTGTGAGAACAAATTACTAAACTATTTGGAAAGTAGGATGATTTGAGAGCCTATTTGTTGGAGAATGAACTGATCTCTCTCAATCTGGGAAACTTTGAGACCATCAATGAATTCTTCACAAAGTTTAAGCACCTTGTGCTCCAATTGAAGAAATGTGAAGTTGAGAAGAAAGATGATCGATTCGTCCTTTCTATTCTTTCAAAGCTTGGACCAAACTACTCTGTTTGTTTTTTCAACCTTCCATACTGGAAATCTTACAATTCCAAATTGGAAGATGCTAACCCTAAATCCATTCATTGAGTCCCTTACCAATGAGCATGATAAACTTGTTCAGATGAGATCCTTGAGATCCTCCAAAGATCAAGTTTTTTTTGCTAGAGGAACCAAATATTCGAGTGAAAAAGGAAATAAAAATAAAGAAAAGACAAAGTTTGATCCTCCCAAGCAGAAGGAGAAAAACCAGTAGTTGGATGAGCCCTTAGGCTCGAGGAAAAATAAGCAACGGGGAAAAGAGAAGACAAAGTGATCTTAATGTGAAAGAAGATTTCACCCTGAAATATATTGCATGAAGAGAACAATTGATCATATTTCCCTTCTCCTTGAAAAAAACAACACTACTCTTCCAGAAAGCGCAAGGAAGAAAGAAGCTGGAGATCATAATAATTAGACTAAAAGAGGGCATGCTCTCATGGATAATGTTTTGAAGGCTAGAGATACGACTCATTGACTCTGGTGCTTCGAATCATATGGTTGCATGTAAGAACTCTTTCACATCATTGAATTATGATAGCTGCATCTCCATTCACATGGGAGATGACTCTCAAGTCTCATCAAAGGGAAAAGGTATTGTCCAACTAGAACATGGCATCTTCAAAAGTGTTCTATATGTGCCCTATTTGACTTCAAACCTGTTGTCTGTGTATCAAATGACACACACTTGTTTGCCAAAAATGAGTTTTATTCATCCCAAATGATCTTGATACCTGAGATATAGAATCAGGAAAACTCACTGTTGTAGGGAAAGCAAATCACACTGCTAAGACCTATGAGTTTTCTAACTTTGTGCCTGATTCAAAGCCATTTTCCCTCCTGACTAATGGGAATGAAGTAATCCAACTGTGGAATGAAATATTTGGACACTTAAACTATAAATATTTGCAGCTGATACAAAAGGATTCCATGGTGGTAGGCCTTTTAGCAATCAAATCCTCAAAAGGGATCTGCAAGGGATGCATAGTCAGCAAGCATCCTAAGCATAAGTTTGATTGGGGAAAAGAAAGTTGAGCTACATGTATTTTGGTGCTGATCCATTCTGATATCAGAGGTCCAATTCCAATAACCTCCATGAGTGGTTGAAGGTATGTTCTTACTTTCATAGATGACCTTTCAATATTTACATGGGTCTACTTTCTCAAAAAGAAGTCGGAAGTTCTTGAAAAATTCATAGAATTTAAAGCTTCCATTGAGAATGCTACTAAGAGAAAGATAAAATCTCTTAGATCTGATAATGGAGGTGAATACATAAAATTAGAGATGCTTCAAATTTTTCCCAAAGTGGAGTCAATATTCAGCACATTATTCCCTACACACCTCGGCAGAATGGTGTAGCAAAAAGGAAAAGTCGGGTACTAAAAGAAATGACAACCTGTATGCTCGAGTCAAAGGATTTGGATGCAAATATTTGGGATGAAGCCATGAATGTTTCCAAATACATTTAGAACAGATTCCCACATTCATCTGTGAAAGGAAAAACACCTTTCGAGGCATACACAGGTCACAAACCGGATGTGTCCAATTTCAGGGTTTTCGGGTCCACTGCTTGGGATCGAATTCCACTAGATAAGAGAAAGTCTTTGAAACCATAGAGTGTTGAGTGAATGCTCATTGGGTATGCTGAGGAAGAAAAGGGATACAAACTATTGAATATAAGAACTAAAAATATACTCATCGAGAGAAGTGTTTGCTTCGAAGAACCTCTCCAAGATTTGAAACTAGTAGAGGAAGAAACGGTTGAACTTCCCTCTCTTTCTGCTGAAGATTCTGGAGATGAAAATGAAAGTGTGAGCTCTGATATTTCAGATATGATGTATGATATCAATGATAATTAAATATTAGGTTCTGAATAATATCCAAATGATCCCTCTCATCTATCAAAATGGGCCGAAAATACTCTCTCTTCTGCTGGGTCAAATGTTGGAAATCCTGCTGATGCAAGGAGAAATCGGGAAAATTTTCAAAGAGCAGGTATTGCTCTTTCTTGAAATGGTTATTTGCTGTATGAAAAGTGATACATTATGATTGTATATGATCCTAAGTTATATTATCATGCTCAGAATGACCCTTGATGGCAGGCTGTAATGGATGAAGAGTTTATTTCTCTTCGAAAAATGCAACATGGGAGCTAGTTTCCCTTCCACTTGGGAGGAAAAATTTTCAATGCAAATGGTTCTATCAGATCAAGGTTGATGAAGATAGATAAAACTGAAAATATAAATTAGGGATGGTAGAAAAATTATTCTCCCAAGTCCAAGGAGTGGACTACACTGAGACCTTTGCACCAGTGGAAAAAATGGATTCTATACGGCTAGTCTTAGCCATTTCTACATCCAAACATTGGGAGGTGCACCATATGGATGTAAAAAGTGATTTTATTCATGGATACCTGAAAGAATAGATGTATATGAAGCATACTGAAGGATACATGTCAGATCCATCATTGGTTTGCAAGTTGCATAATTCCTTATATGGATTAAAACATGCCCAAGAGCTTGGTACACCAAAATGGATTCTTTTTTGCTATCACAAAACTTTGAAAGATGTAAGTATGATCCGAATGTGTAATTGCAGAAATACGAAGGTAATATGTTAATTATAGTTATGTATGTTGATGATCTATTAATTACAAAAAGCACCCTTGCTTCAATCAACTTTACAAAAACTGCTTTACATGAAGCTTTTGAGATGAGTGTTACGGAGAGAAATTCCTATGGCTTGGGGTACCACAACAGACAACTTGACTCCAGAAATCAATCATTTCCCATATGCAAGAGAAATCAAATATATAACACTAAAATATCAGACCTCGTACCTTATTCTGGATGGTTTAAGTAGATCCTCTTTGAGCTTTCCAACTTCAGCTTGAATTGATGAATCACTTCCTCAACAACAAGTAAACAAGACAAGCACTATATATATTGGTGTTAGATATACTCTAGCATATATAATCAACAATGTATAAGCATTTGAAATCATCCATGGATAAAATATTAATTCAAACATACATTATTGGACAGGAAAAGATATTTCTATTAATATAAAATCAGAGATTACAATGAATACAACCTCTGTCGACACGTCTGCGAATCAGAGAAACTGAATCCCCCACTTGGGCCTCCACCACCTCAATCCTCCATCTCTCGATAACAAGCTCACAAGAAAAAGGCAAGATTGGGAAGAACACAAAATTTCTCCAAGGGACAAAGGGATGCAGACTCAAGCACAAGTTCTGGAAACAATGGACTATAGTTTCTTTGCTCTCAATTCTCTTATGCCTTCAATGTATCCAAAGGGTTCCTTATATAGCTTTTCAATGGGGTAATGAAAGGTCAAATCCGAGCGATCTCAAGGCATATGGAAGGCCATGAGACAAGTGAGTCAGATCCATTTCAAGGAAAACTCCAAAAATATTTGGATTTTGTACACATCCCGATGTACACGGTTTTAGAGGTCAAACCCGTGTATATACGCGATAAGGGGTTTAAAAGTCGCGTATAACAATTTTCACATGTTTTTAGGGATGGTATAGGAAACATCAAAGGAAAAAAAATGGTCCAAGAGGTATAAGGAGTCTGCAGAGGGACAGGGGAAGGCCATACAAGTGTGATTCACCTGGTGTGGTAAAATCAGCTATAACAATGAGTGATCTAGGCATGTTGATGTAGTTTCTCGGGCTAGAAATAAATTAATATTTTGATGGGATCATGGAGTCCCAATCCAAATATGCTTCATACCTATTAATTAAGTTTAATATGTCTAATTTTAATGCAACACATTTTCCATTCCTCTCAGGAGTTGGTCTTGAAGAGCGAAATTCTACTCCATAGGTGGATTCTACTCTCTACGGTTAGTTGATTAGAAGCCTTTTCTACTTGACACATTCAATGCTTGGAATTTGTTATGCCATGAATGTTGTATCAAGGTATATGCAACAGACTCATGAATTTCATTAGAGGGAATCTAAGAGGGTTCTATAGTATGTGCAAGGTACTAGAACCTCTGGCATTCACTATGTTGCTGATTTCGAGCTAGACTTGGTAGGATTCACAGATTCAGATTGGGAAGGAGATAGAATAGATCGGAAGTCTACTTCTAGCTATGTTTCCATGTTTGGTGGTAAGCCTATTTGCTGGTCAAACAAAAATAATGCTTCCATTTCCCTTTCTTCAGTAGAGGTAGATTATTGGGGAGAGGTCAATGCATGCATACTGGCAGTTTGGATGCAAGGTATTTTGGCAGAGTTCGACATTGGTAGCACTTCATCTACTGCCATTTTTTGTGACAATCAAAGTGTTATCAAGATCTTGCCGGATCTGGTTCACATTGATATCCATATTCACTACATCAGAGAACCAAACACATTGATATCCACATGTACTACATTAGAGAACTTGTGCATGACAGAACAATTGTTCTGCAATATTGCCCCATAGATGAGCAAATTGCAGACATTTTCACCTAGAGCTTCACTAAGAAGTTAACTTACCTCTGTTCACTGTTGGGGGTGAGTTCCATCATGGTGAATTAGATTAATTATTTAGTGTTCATTTTGAGGGGGGGGTTTCTTTCCCACATGGTTTTTCCTCTTTTCCTCACTTATAATTTTTTGAGCATTTTAGAGTTAATTTTTGTAAAGGGTGACCCATGGCCTTTGTTGTTTGGGCCCTATTTTGTTCTAATCCTCCACACAAGATTAGATTAAGCAAGGGGTGTTGGAGTCATTATCCAACCACACATCATTATTTGGATTATTTGGCCTAATTTACCACTTAGCCTAAGTTTTTGACTCAAACATGTGACTGCATCATCAACTGGATCTTCGCCTTCAATCAAGGAGCCTAACTGAGTTTCTCCTTCAATCAGGGAGCCTAACTGAGCCTCCTCCTTCAATCTAGGAGCACATCTAGGTTGATCTGCATGACATATGCACCCCATTCAGTTAACTGGAGGTTTTTCCACCTAACTTTCAGTTAAACTGAAGTTGTAAAGGCTCATTCCTCATTATTTTTCCTATTTTTGGTTAAATGCAGTTAACTGGAGTGATTAAAGGCGCTTCCACCTACTTTTGGTGACTCAGTTCAATGCAGTTCAGTTCATCTCACCTAACTGAAGTCAAATAGGTGCTATCACCTTCTTGTTGTCATGATGTTGAGTTATATTTAGTTAGACTCTGTCTAAACTGCCTCTGATTCAATTAGATTCATTTAAGTTGGAGTTAAGTGGTTAACTGATGTGCCGAGTGGTGTTTAACTAACGATTAAGCCACTCTAATGTAATGAATTTGAATGACCTCTCTGGTATTAGAATTGCATGGATATTTATTCCATTGTATTTCATTGTATCACTACTTTTAATGAATGATAAGCGAATATACAAATGGAAGTATTTTTGCATTGTTTCATGTCATTTCTGAGTAAAATTTATATGTGAAATCTATTGTAAGTTTATGTCTTGGTACTTAGATTGTTGTTCATGGAACCTGAGAGAAACATGTGCCTGTGTTCATTTTACAGGGGATGGTGGCTTGGACCACATTGGAGGAATATGAGTTTTGGACACCATTTCCTCATCCTCCGGTTATATATAAACTGAAATTATCCTTTCCATGGAATCATCCACCATTATCTTCAAGTTACTTATGAATTTTCAATCAAATTCAAATATCTTGTCATGACTCTAGATGACTCGGTAGATAGTTTAACAATGGATGCATGCTTATCATTCATATAGATCCATAATGGATTAATTGCAATCAACACCTTATTTGGTGTTAAAGAAAGATCTATATGACCAGTACCTTGAGCATAACCTATAAATTAATGGGATTTTTGCAAATATATATTTGCACTTAAAAAAATGCAGTTGAAGGAATTGAAGGAATCGTACAAGGTAAGCCATTATGGATCTATAGTAAATTGGTAAGCATTATTTTGTATGCTTGAATGATGCAAAATTTGTTTCAATATCATCATGTTCAGGAAATAACAACTTCTTAAAGGGTGCTATCTCAATGAAAGAGCACCTGCCTAATAATAGGCATGAGGTTGGTGGTTCGATTCCTCTGTGCCCTGTCATAAATTTGTGACTAAGAAAATGACTAAATTTGCGTATACACGACTATTAGTATCTAATTTTCAGCATCTTATAGTGCGACTAACGTTTAGTCATATTTAGCTTAGTCATTAATATGTTACCTTGATTTATCATCTAGTAGTTTATTTAGTCGTATATTTGGTCATTAAATGTGGCAATCAATGACTAAATCAATGACTAAATGAATGACTAACAAGTCAACCAATTAATGACTAAGTTAAATACAAGTGAGTTAGTCAAGATATAAGATAGTGGAAATTAGCTACTATTAGTCACTTACTCAAAAATAGTCGTTTATATCCAAAATTTAGCCATTTTTTTAGTCATTAATTTCTAATTTTGCGCTAGTGAATCTAAATGGAAAAATGGACACTTAACAAATAAGTAAATGGGGAAAACCTCAAGGGAAAACCTCTGTGGAGCAGTAATGAAGTGTGACAGTCCTTGTGTACACAATTTTCCTGGTACTGTGCATGTGAACCTCTCCACCTTCTTCCAATCTGATGACAAATAGGAGAAGAAATGTTTCCTGTGTCTCTTCTTTCTAGAGGAAGAGTGACATGATTCAATTTATTCTTCAGTGAGCAGATTTGTTGATCAAACCTTACCATCATGAACCATCTCTCTTGGATTTTGTAGCATCTCTCTAGGAGAAGTGGATTTTATTGACATAGCGCAAGGCTCTCTTTTTTAAAGTGAGATATTGTTCTCCTCATGTCATATAACTCTCTAGTCATGTTCACAGTAGCCTCAATAACCTTTTGAGCCCATTTAGGACTAGGATTGGGAGTAGGAACTAGATTTGGATCTGGATTTGATTGAAATTCATCTTCAATTTCATAAACTGATTCAACTTGGTCCTCTACTTCGTATTATGAATATGAAACATTAATGGAAATATTATCATATGCAAAAGGTTTAGGTAGGATGAATTTACCTTCCCTTTCAAATGGTAGTTGGGACTGTACTTGATATGAGTATGGAAGAAAGTGTGAGAGTTCGTATTCCTTAGAGTCATGGTTTGCAATACCTTTCGCTATCATATTCCTAGTTGAGATTTATGAGATCCTCGATGATTTAGGACCAAATACAACTCGCTTTGGTGAGCCTGTGTAAGTCATCTGGTATACAGGATACAAATTTGTTGTCAAGGAGGGCACATAGAGAACATTCTTGAACACTCCATGCTCTAATTTTATTGAACCCTTCCCTTTAGCTTAGATTTGGGTGTAATTTCCCATATGAATACTTGGAACATCACTAATTAGTAATGAAGAGAATGATTCTTTGGATGAAACCATGTGATTGGAAGCTCCTGAATCAATGAGGAATGTATGAGATTTTGAAAATATAGCCTTCAATGCATGGATCTCTCATGATATTCGGTCTTGTCTCCATAATTAGCCTTCATTGCGCCTTCATGGAGGGAATTATTGTGTTGTTCAAGGAGTCCTGACATATGATTTATTGTATTATTCATACAACCTTTATTTGTATGGTTTCCTTTCTTACAATAGGAGCACTTGCCCTTGTCAAACCTCAGATTTTTTCCCTTCTTAGATCTTGAGGATTCTTTTGTTGGATCAAACTCTTCTTTAGGTTCAAATTCAATGTTCATCTTCTCATTTCCTTTTGGATTCCTCCTCGCTTGCACATTCTTTGTCTCACTAGAGAAGAGATCTTGTTTGTGGAGGCTCTAATGGATCCCATCTGTATTAGCTAATCTTGTTCTTGGATTAGATATGCTATGAAGGCATAAAGGGATGGAATTCACCAATGAGGAGTTTCCAGTATCTCAGAGTGAAAGGCGGATATAAACACTAATAATTATGGACCAAGTTTTCTTAGAATGGAGAGTAATAACTATTCATCCTTCTTCTCAATCCCGCATTGCTTGCATTCCATGACAAGAGATTTGAATTTTCAGAAAACAATGTTGTATAGTTTCAAATTTGTTGGGTTGTAGTTCTATTGGCTCATTCTTAGAAATATGGCCTCTAATCTCATCATGCTTGTCAAACAAGGATTTTAGCTTCTCCCATACTTATTTTGGAGTTTTCAATCCATCAAGATGGAAGAGTAGCTCCCTAGAGATGTGTGTTAGAATAATCCTTCGGGATTATTGTAAATAAATAATAAATAGGAATATGATTAGATAGGAAGCCAAACAGGCTGAGCGGAAGGTGAAACCCAACCGCCATGTGCTTTGTATAAATATAGGCATTTGCATTGGAAATGAATATAGAATCGGGAGTTATTACCAACAAGTGGTATCAGAGCAGGGCTCTCTGCCATAACTCCTGCCTGCCAGACCTTCGTTCTACCATATCTATTTCAGGTTGCCTGGCTACCTGCCCATCGCCAGTCTGCCCTCTGCTCTTCCCTCCTGCCAGTGCATTCATTGCATGCGTTGGAGATAGCGTGGGATGCTGCATGACCAAAACCCTAATTTCTACTCTAGAACTATGCCTGGAGTTTAATTGTGCTGCGTTTTATGTGACTGATATGTTTTGTAAAAGCTTGTGTATGCCAACCTGAAGTTGAGATTGTAAATCACCTTGGCAGAGACTGTAGACCTGCAAGGTTATTGTTTTTCCTTTTATCTCATTCTTTTTGTCATATCAAGTTCATTATTGTAAATTACACTAACAGTTGTAAAGATGCTCTCTTTGGCATCTAGTATTGGTGCTGCCCTAGATGGCAAAGACCAATCCAAAGACCCTTCCAAGGGAGATTGCGGCAAAGAGAGAGGACAAGGAAGAAGAAATTTCAGAGGCAGAGGGGGTAGAAGCAAAAGATCAGATTTGCAATGCAAACATTGTGGAAAGACCGGGCACACATCAGATCAATGTTGGGCTTCATGGGATTCCATCAAAGACAAGCACAACCAGAAGAAAGATGACCAAAATGCTAGTAAATCTTCTGATTCTTGTATTGTTGCACATTGTAATCTTGGATTTAATGAAATGACTTCTCTCTCATCTTATAAAGATTGGTGGCTGCTTGATACTGGTGTGCAACATCACACATGACATTTAGAAAAGACTGTTTTGAAGAACTGAATGAATCAATAGATGGCATAGTGTACTTTGCAGATAAGTCAAGTATTAAACCAAAGGGAATGGGCACCATTCGACTGAAGATGCCTGGATTTCCTGATTTCTTGTTGAAAAACGTTCTCTATCTTCCAGAGTTGCAGAGAAGCCTGCTATCTTTGGTGGAGATTCGACAGCAAGGCCATTCCATCCACATGTTTGATGGAATCGTTGAAATAAGGAAGTCCTCTGACAACCAAGTCATCATGACTGGATATGAAGATGGAAAGCTGCTGAAGCTCAAGGGTTCATCCGCAAGATTTCAGAACTATGCCTACCTCTCTCAGCATGGAGAAGGTAATATGTCATCTAGTTCATTGTGGCATGCAAGATTTGGTCATCTAAATTATAACAGTCTTCGCCTGTTGAAAAATAATGGTGTATTTGGCTTGCCCACCATTCCTAAAGAGAAGAATAAATGTGATGCATGTATTTTAGGGAAACATAGTAAGATGCCATTCCATGAATCTAATTTCAGAGCAAGTAGGAAATTAGAGTTAGTACATTCTGATTTGTGTGGCCCAATGCCAACTCCTTCAGCAAATGGGAACAAGTATTTTATGACATTTGTTGATGACTACTCAAGAATGTGCTGGACATACTGTTTAAAGACAAAATCAGAAGCATTTCAAACATTCAAAGACTTTCATGCATTGATTGAAAAACAAGCACAATCAAAAATTGGTACACTTCGTACTGATAATGGAAAAGAATAAACTTCAAATGCTTTTGAAGCTTATCTTCGTCAACATGGAATTGCACATCAGACTACCGTTCCCTACAATCCTCAACAAAACGGTGTAGCAGAGAGAATGAATAGAACCATAATGAATATGGTTCACTCAATGATGTTTTTCAAAAATGTAAAACTAATGTTCTGGGGTGATGCAGTAAAATGTGCAGCATATTTGAGAAATAGAAGTCCATCAAATGCGCTTGATAAGAAGACTCCACATGAAATGTGGTTTGGCCATCTCCCTTCAGTCAG
>LPNX011140126.1:184625-204461 GCA_001517045.1 Pseudotsuga menziesii
TTTTTATTTCATAAAACATACACCAATATCTAAGCACTTTTAAACACAAGAGAGGTGGATGAATCAATATCATACATTGTATTTTATATTTATATATCAATTTTTATTTCATAAAACATACACCAATATCTAAGCACTTTTAAACACAAAAACAAATTTGTGTGCATGTAGAGAGAGAGAAATATCACAATGGAAGGTTGTGACCTTTAGGGGTCCTAATCTATAATAACTAGGTTCATAACATATCACCCCTCCATGAGATGCTTCCTCGAGAGAGAGAGAGAGAAAGATATCACAATGGAAGGTTGTGACCTTTAGGGGTCCTAATATATAATAACTAGGTTCATAACATATCACCCCTCCATGAGATGCTTCCTCCTTGAAGCAATTGAAAAAATGAGATGAAAATTTCTTCAATGTTTTAAACAATGCTGCTAGAGTTAAGAAGGATCAATCCCACCTAGGCTGATTTTTATCGAAATTGTTTGTTGATAATATGCTCTAATGGAAATTCTTGGATTACAAATCCAAGTATCATTTTCACTTCAAGCCATATTGTAACAATTATCATTAATTTTTGTACGAACAATTCATAATACAATGGAGGAAATTAAAATTACCCAATAAGGATTCGAATACCTGACTATAGACATGACTAACTTAAGAAATATCACCACTGTAGACATCACTAGTGAAAATTTGGACAAATGAACTAGCTAACAATCAGTTAACTGAGTCTAGAAGGTGAGCATGGGCACCTTTATCATTGAATCATGAAAATCCCATGCAATCGTGGTGCATTAGGAGACCTGGCTACCTGGAAGTGGCCATCAGATCTTGAATCCACTCAGGTGAGGGTGAACTGAAGCTGAGACTCATAGAACACGAAGTGGGCTCCTAAAATCTAGGGATTTTTCTCCATATATCCTAAACTCATGCATGAAGTCACATCAAGTGGATAGTGGGCCCCATATAACATCTGCATAACACTAGGAAAGTGATAACATCATACTAAACTAGGAAATTGAAAAAATGACAACAAGGAAGGATTATTGAATCCTAACACCCCCCATTAATCCAAAATTGGAAAACACAGGTCTTGGAAAATGAGACCAATGGTCACCCATACAATAATAATGAAAAAAAATAACTACTTATGAAACTAAGGAAATGGGGAAAACCTCATGGGAACCCCCCCTAAAAAATGAATAGTCAAGGAACTCTATGAATCGTTCACCCCAAGAAAAGACCTGAGATATAAAATATCTTTAGATTGAAATACTTTGTAAAAATGATTGTGACCTACTCTATGTAGGGTAGTAATGCAGTGTGACGATCCTATTTTGCACTAGTTCCCTGATATAGTGCATATGAACCTCTATGTGTTTGGCCCATTTCTTGTGTACTGGATCACTGGAAATATTAATTGCACTTTGATTATCACATAAAATGTCTACTGAAGGAGAAGTGAAAATTCCAAACTCTGTCAAAATCCCATGTAACCAAACTCCCTAAATGGAAGCATTCATGACTCCCTTGTACTCTGCTTCAACTGAAGAGAGCGCAAGAGTTGCTTACTTCTTGCTTGACCAACAAATTGGTCTTCATCCCAACATGAGCACAAACCCTGATGTAGATTTTATATCAATATTGTCCCCATCCCAATCCAAGTCAGTAAAAGCAACTAGATCTAATTAAGAACCAACATAATAGTGAATCCCAAACTCTCTAGTACCCTGCACATAGTGCAAGATTCGCTTTGCTTCTTTCCAATGCATCTCATGTGGTTCCTGCATGTACCTTGCAACAACACTAACATCATAATACATATATGGTCTTGAATGTGTCAAGTACAATAAGTTACCAATAAGTTGTCTGTATAGTGTGCTATCGACCAAGGGAGTAGAACCACCTTGTTCCAATCTAATTCCATATAGGAAAGTAAAAGTTGTTGCTTTGCAATCAGTCATGTGGAATCTTTTGAGCAATTCAGCTACACATTTGGACTATGAAATCATGATGCTTGAATCTTTTTTATTTACTTCAAGGCCGATAAACTTCCTCAATAACCCTAGATCTATCATGGAGAAAGCTTTACACAAAGTTGACTTGATGTTCTTCAATATAGTAGATAAACCATCGATGATGAGAAAGTCATCCACATACAATAAAATCAACACTAAGTAACCTCCCTTCTGTTGCATATAGACATTGTAGCCAGACTTGCACATTTTGAATCTCTGTTATAGTAAGAAAGAGTCCATATTATCATACCATGCTCTATGGATTTCTTGAGCCCATATAATGATTTCCTCTGCCTGCATACCAAGGAATAATCATAAGTGTACCCCTCAAGTTGTTTCATGTATAACTCTTCTTCTAAGCCACCATGTAGGAAGGAATTATTGACATCCATATAATGTACCTCCCACTGTTTCAAAGTTGCAGTGGAAAAAACTAGTCTGCTAGAATCCATTCTTGCAATAGACATGAATGTCTCATTGTAGTCCAAACTATGAACTTGAGAGTACCTCTTTGAAACTAACCGAGCCTTGTACTTGGTTGTAGAACCATCAGATGCAAGTTTTTTTTTTGTAGATCCATTTGCACTAGACAATATTTCTACCTGGAGGAAGAGAGATAGGATCCCATGTATTATTGTTCTGTAGTTATTCATATTCTTCATCCATGGAATCTTTCCATATTCGATCATGGAAAGCCTCTTCGTTGGACTATGGATTAGACCCCGCCATCATGTGGCACCTCTCTGGTAGAAGCGGATCTATATTACATAGTGCAAGGTTCTTATCTTGAAACTGAGATATGGTTCTTCTATGGTAATATGGATCCCCAACATTGTTCCCAACAACTTCAATGAGTTTTTTATCACGTTTAGGCCTAGGATTGGGAGAAGGAGCTAGATCTGGATCTGGATCTACTTAATCTTCATTATCAACATCAATATCTAGTTCCACATGGTCCTCATCATCGAATTTTAAATATGAATCATTAGAAGAAACATCATTATGATATTCATCATGTGCAAATGGTGTAAGTAGATAAAATACACCTTCATATTCAACTAGTTGTAGATCTTGCAATGGATATTCATTGAATTAGACACTTCTTTCAATGAAGAATCTCTTGGTGTTAATCTCCATCAACTTGTAATATTTTTCATCTTCTGCATATCCCAATAGAATGCATTCATTACTCTAGGGTTGAAGGGATTTTCTTTTTTAGATGGGATTATGGCCCATGCCTTGGAACCAAAAACCCTCAGATGTGAGACATCAGGATTATGTCCCATCAATTCTTCGAATGGAGTGACCCCAACCACTTGCTTGTGAGGTACCGTATTCTGGATATATGAAGTACAATTAACTGCTTCTTCTGAGATATATGGTGGAAGATTGCTTGCTTCAAGCATGGAAGTGGCCATCTCTTTCAATGACTGGTTCTTCCTCTCATCTACACCATTTTTTTGCAGTGCGTATGGGACATAATTTTGCAATTGGATGCCCTCAAAAGCATAGATATGCTAAAACTCTCTCTTGATGTACTCCCCTCCATTGTCAAATCTGGATGCTTTGATATTCTTCCCAATAACGTTCTCAACTAAGGCCTTGAAAACTTTCAAGGTCTCAAATTCCTTAGACTTCTGCTTAAGAAAATAGATCCAACATAACCTAGGATAGTCATCTATGAAGGTCAAAAATTATTTGGATCCATTCATAGAAGTTATAGGCATTGATCTCGAGACATCATTGTGTAACAAATCAAGTGTGGATGCTCTTATTTTCTTCCCAGCATCATAATTTCACTCTGGATGCTTCCCCACCAAGCAACATTTGCAAATTCCTTGAGAGAAATTTATGAGGGAAAATCCTTCAACCATTTCTTCATTTTTCAACTGGTGCAAGTACTTGAAGTTCATATGACTTAATCTCTCATGCCAGAGTCTACTTGTCTCATTGGCATGGGTCAAGAGGGCACTTTGATGCGAGTTTTGGAAAAAACGTGTGAGAACTCATATGCCTTGGAGGCATGGTTTGCATCACCTTTAGCTATCAGCTTCCTAGAGGAGAAATCTAAGATATCAACTATGTCAGGTTCAAAAACAACTCTCCTTGGTGAACCAGTGTGTGTCATATGAAAAAAAGATAACAAGTTTGATGCTAAAGAAGGTACATATAGAACATTGTTGAACACTCCATGTTCAAATTGTATTGTGACATTCCCTACAGCTGGATTTGAGAATCATCTCCCATGTGAATGCTTGGACCATCAATGAGATCTAAAGAAGAAAATTACTCTTTGGAGGCAACCATGTGGTTGGAGGATCCAAAATATATGAGGAAGGCTTGAGATTGTTAGAATATAACCTTTAGTGCATGGAATCTCTCATGATCATCTATCTTGCTTCTAGAATCAATATTCCTTGGGCCTTCTGGGAGGGAAATATGGTTTTGTTCAAGAAGTTTGGCCATTTGACCTATAGTTTTCTTCATACAAGAATTATCTCGATGGTTTCCTTTCTTGCAATAGGTACACTTGGTCTTTCCAAACCTCGTATGTTTATTATTCTTGGAAGTCAAGGCTCCATCTGATGGATTAAGCTTCTCCTTTGGTTTGGATTCAAAAAAATTCTTGTCCTTTCCCTTTTGATTCCCTTTGGAATTCGTATTCTTTGACTCCCCAACCAAAAGAACTTGATTTTGGAGGCTTTAGGGCTACCATTTGGATTAGTTTTTCTTGTTCTTGGATCATGGATTCAATTAATGCATCTAGAGAAGGAATTCACCACTTTGGGGTTGTCAATCTCCCAAAGTCGAAGGTAGACACAAATACTAAAAATTTAGGGCCACGGTTAGTTAGAATGGATAGCACCAACTCCTCATACTTTTTTCATTTCCACATTGTTTGCATTGCATGACCAAAGACTTGAATTTGGTGAAGAAATGTTGAATGTTTTCAAAACTGTTGGGTTGAAGAGCAATTAATTCATTCTCCAAAATGTGGCCTCTCAGCTCATATTTCTTACCAAACAGATATTCAAGCTTCAACCATACCGCCCTTGGGGTTTTAAAACCATCAAGATGGAAGAGAAATTCTATGGATATGTGAATAAACATAAAACCAAAAGCTTCATCTAGCTTGTTCAAGTACTTTTGTTTCTCAAGAGTTGCTTGTGGTTCGACTTCCTTGCCCATTGTGACCCTATACAAACTCTTGTTGCGCAATATTGTCTGCATATCTACCCTCCAATCTAGATGAAGGGTGTGAGGATTATTGGTGTCAAGGGAGCTAAATTCTCCATTTTGCAGCTCTAGCAACAACACAATTTTTACTGAAAACTTCTCAAAATATTCATAGAATTCTCAAATCGAAGATAAACCAGCTCTACAGATATATGATACCATGTGAAATTATGATCCATAGGAGATCATCGGGTTGGAGAATACCTTACAGTGAAATAATTTGGAAGAAAGATGAGCTGTAGTGTAAAAATTGGTAAAAATGCACTATGAAATTAATCATGGAAGAAACACCAATTGAAAACAATTAGTTGGTAACAATCATCATTAATCTGTATATGAACAATACATCATATAATGGAGTAAATTAAAATTACCCAGGAAGGAGTCAAATCCCTGACTGTAGACATCACTAACTTAAGAAATATCACCACTGTAGACATTACTAGTGCAACTCTGGACAATAAAATCAGTTAACTAAGTCTGGTAGGTGAGCATGGGCACCTTTATCCTTGAATCATGGCGCAAATCCCATGCAAAAGTGGTGCATTAGGAGACTTGGCTAACTGAAAGTGGCCATCGGAGCTTGAATCCACTTAGGTGAGTGTGAACCGAAGGTGAGACTCCCATAACATTGAGTGGGATCCTAAAATCTAGGTATGGGTCTTTGAATCTCCTAAACTCATGCATGAGGGTGCATCAAGTGGCTAGTGGGCCCTAGATAACATCTGCTTAACACTAGGAAAGTGATAACATCATCCTAAACTAGGAAACTGACAAAATGACTAAGGTGTACTAGGTAAGATTATTGAATAATCCTACGACTATTAGGTGGGTGCGAAATAAGATGTTTTCAAATGGATCAATGGTATATCGAGCATGTTATACTGATATTTTGTCATCATTAACCATATACACTTTGTTTGTGCATTTAATTGTGGTTTATACATGACTTGTTACTCCATTTATATGTTTTAGCCTATTCCTATATGCTCACAAGTTTCCTTCTGGCATCTCGTAAGTTGCTCACTATTTTACTTATTACGACCAACAGACACCTCCAAATGGAAGAAAAAAATAGTTACATAAAATGTGTTGTTTTGAGTGGGTTTCACTAAGTTTATACACTTGTACGCCCTTGATCTCAAACCCAAATAACCTAAACTACTTCACCATGGTATAAATAAGAGTTCTTTGTTGGGGGGGAGGGTCATGACTAATTAATATAGATACATGTTGGATATATCACTTCCCTAGGTTGTATAGTTCATTCACCATCAAAACCCCTTGGTTTTGATACCATTGTCTAATTCTTAGTTGGGTCTAAGTCCTGATTAGATTTCCCTTCCAAAGTAAATCTAGGATTTGTTGGTGGAATTGAGACTAATAAGTGGCTTAGATTGGAGGAATCTAGACTTGAGTGACGAAGGTGCCAGCAACAAGAATAGGGTATTAGAGTCTCTTGTTACTTTGAAATTATACATAGATAAATATCTCTTATATTCACCCCCATCCCCCACAATGCATTTTGAAATATTATCTTGATTTTATTTTACTTTAATGAATTGTGGATGGGCTTTATTTACTTGATATCAATAAGAATTCATTTGCTGAAATTTTATATTATTTACTTACATGATTGATAAAGTTTGAGGAAGGTTGTTTCTTGAATTGTTTGCTTATTTGGAGAACACATTGTGTGGAATAATGTCATCTAGATTGCTTGCAAAGGTAAAGGGAATTGGTCATCAAAATCTAGGTATTTTCCTTTACCATCTCTTTCACATTTGATAATATAACTTGAATATTATAGAAAATAAGTTAGTTATCTTTTACTACTTTGTTGGTGAGGACAATGTTGGGAACATTTCCCTACAATAGAAATGACAAATACAAAGGGGAGAATTCCGTGATTTTTTTGGCTTTGTAGTTTTTTCTCACTATTGTCTCTACCAAATTTATTCTCAGTTATAGTAGGATTAAGAGAATCTTAGATTTCTTGGATGCTTTTTTTCACTTGATTTTTTAATAGAACACAACTATATCTAGGTATAGTAGCAAGTGATCTATACATTCTTTTAGACAACCCATGAGCAATATGACATTTTTCTTATGGAAACTTCTAAGCTTTTCTATGGTAAAGACAAATTTGACAACCTTAAAATGCACCCTTCTAGTTTTGTAGTTCTTCAAATCTAAAAGGCTTGATCTTCTATTGAGAAATCTAGCATTGTGTAGGATTTAGTCATTGCATATTGATTGAAAAGAGTTTAAAAATACAAAACATTTAAATTATTTTTTAGGCATATTTTTTGTAGTTATTTGAATTTTCATTTCTAAATTGCTTAAGTTCATACACCACACTATATAAACCTTGAAGAAAAATATTTGCATTGCATTTATAGTTTAGACTGGTCTCTTTAGCTTGCTTGATTTCAAAGCACTATCAAGGATTACATCATTTCTATTACCAAGGAAAGCAATACTTGCACTTGTGAATTTATTTATGTTTTTTTACCATTGTTGAGTCTTAAACACATCATTAAAGTTTCATTATGCTAAGCCTGACTAATAACACCCTCTTAAAAGTGATGCATAATTAAAACCAATTATACTTGTTTTTAATTTCTAGCAAACCAACAATAGTTTAGGTTCTAGGGCCTTGATGTAGGTTGGAGAGTAAATTATCCGAGGCCATTTGAACGAAACTAGGATTGACTAAACATAGATTTAAGACCATTAGTAATGAGAAGTACTTGTCAGGAAAGCATGTCTAACATAGGCATCAAGCTATAGGTCAAGGAATTTCAAGTGTTGATATTTTCCCCTAACAATTGGGTGGTAGGTGGACACATAATAGGGGATTTTGGTGGAATTAACATGTTACTCATACAATGCTTCTTTCTTAGAGTTTTGGTCACATGATGAAGTCTTTTTTTTTCCCAACATAGAAACTTAACCCATGACTATTCCACCCAACTACTTATTTTGAAGTGGCATCCTTAGTGTCCTTTCCTAGGTTCCTAATAAGTGGTTGCAAATATTTATCATCGATGGGAAGAAGGATGTTGTTCTTGTAGAATTCATAATGACCTACACATATAGGGATATTCACTTTTGATACAAGTGGTACTGACTACCCAAATTCTATTTGGAAGAAGTTGAAGATTTTAGTTGATAAAATCGATGAAAGTCAAGTTATGCAAATTGAGAAAGAGTTTATCTTTTTGGATCCCCTATCTTTTGAAAGAATTAAAGACTATTGGGTCCATGCCAAGGGATTTTATCCCACTCTACATATTGGTAGATTCTGAGTTAGATGGATCTATATGGTTTAATTACAGTTTGAGTGGGCCTAATGGTTAAGAACATGTATTTTCTCTTAAGTTGAAATTGGTTGAACACTAGAAGGATATTCACAAGAAGGATGGTTAAATCATAAAATTGATCCTGATGAATATGAAGGCACCATATGATGTGTTCCATTTGATGTTTTGTGCCAACTGGACCACTGAAAAAGATTATTCTAAGGATTATTACTTTGATTCTTACAATAATTTACTCATTAGGGCATAGGAAAAGTTCATTGATGAAGGGAAACTTGAGTTCAAGCAACCATCCCATTTGCTAAAGGGTAATGGTCAACAAAATTAGAAGGAAGAGGCCAACAAGAGAAAGATAATGATTGCATCGACTACACTAATAAGAAGATGCATGGTGATCAAACTTATGCATCACCTACTAAGAAAGATAGAAAGATAGAAAGAAGACCTACTACTATTGTGGGAAATTTGGGATATATGCAGAAGGCTTGTTGATAGAATACCAAGGACTTGCAGGAGAAATTGGAAATCCTAGAAGGAGACATGTTGACTAAGAAGGTCGACCAACCTACAACACAAAGTTTAGAAGGAAACATAGATAATTATGTATTTTATGTTATTGCATCTTAGGCATTGCATGCTCATACTTATATCAAATGAGCAATCAACTCTAATTGCACCCATCATATGTCTAAACAAGTTTCTCTCTTTTCTTCATTAAAAGAGGCTCAGATAAAAATAAATTTTTGCAGCAAATGATTATACACTTACTATTGTTTGTTATAGAAAGATTGAATTTTAGAATGGTGTGTCGATCACTTATGTGTATGATGTATCTAGTTTGAGTGCCAATTTATTGTCTAGAACCTAATTGAATCAAAATAGCGAGAAGGTAATATTTTGGATAGATTAGTTTGTTGTGAAGGATATGCACAACAACTTTGTTGTTGTTCCTGTGTTTATGGGTCAAAATGACCCTGAACAATAGTAGGGGTTACCCTCGATGAAAATTCACGGTTAGACTAAGCATTGTTTGAAATGGGGAACCCATCTGGATTCTGTCCTAGCAATTGCTAATGATTTTGGGTTCTATCAATTACGACTCAGTCCACTGTCTATGGTCTTTTAAACTAAAGAATGAATTGCAACTACTCTAAAATGCAAAATGCATTTGTCTAGACATGATTGATGGTCGTAAAAAGAACCACAAAACCATACATGATTTTTTCAATAACCCATTAACTAGTTCATTGAGAATAGAGACAATAATATGGGAAATGGGTTGTAAACCTAGAATAGTCCAGCATTAAACAATCATTTACAGTCATGTAGTCATAACTTTAGACAAACATTTTCAGGAAAACATAAATAAGAAGGCAACAACTACACATAAGAATAGTACACAGTGTCACATACATTCTTACACAATCCCAATGTTGAGCAGATGCAACAGAATAGTCCATAACATATACACACTTAGGAGAGAAATTTGTGTGGCATGAATTGAGTCAAAATTGTAGAACATTTAAATCCTACTCGAATAATAGGTCTTGCTCATATGTAGGGTGCATTTGTGTTGATATGAGAGAGATGCAATTGATGAGTGGAAGGAACCTCATATTTTGATAGGGAGTTTTTTATTCTAAGGAAACTCAATAGTATTATTGATATATCATGATCAATTAGGGACTTCAACATAATTATAAGCATTACAACCATCATTGTCTTAACTTCCATTCTATTATTAAAATTTAGAGTATATTTAAATACTAAGGAACAAATCACATGTGGGATTTGAACCCAAGTGAGAATAACATATTCTGATCTCTACCACCCATGCTATACCCAACTGAAACCATCACACTTTGTATTGCTTGGGATTTCACAAATTCATATATCTTTTATTAAATCTCAATATACCACAACTAAACTTAACATATTTAATGGAAGCAACCATTAAATGATTACATAAACTACATGATGAAGATTTTATCGAAGGGGAAGCGTAAATTTATATAAATACTATAGTCTAGATTGTGTTAGACTTTGAAATATATTCGACCAAATTAGGAAGGCATATGCCATTCCTACATTTACTCTTTCAACGTTTCTTCAGTTTCCATATATGATTATTTAGGGTAATAAATTGGGCTTGCCACCCTTTAGAAGGATGGTTGTACATCTAAGTCAGCTTGTTTTTAACTTTGGTTTGGTTTGATGTCAGCAAATATTTGAGTCAAACTTGTTTTTAAGTTCGAGAGGTTTGAGTCAAATATTTGAGTCTTGAGGTTTGGTTACAAGACTTAATTTTGAGACATATGGGTTGATGTTGCACAATATTATAAGATTAAACACCATTAATTGAACAAGAACCAATACAAATCCACTTATTGTTTTTAAATGTCTTTTCACCAAGTGAAGAGGACCCATCCCTAAAGATTTCCAACATTATCCTTATCGAAGTCATACAATAATAATTGCTAAATATTATTGTTGTGAAATGATGAACATCATTTGGGATAGGGTCATCACACATTGCTTGCCAATGTCTATATAATCAAAATGACTATAAAACACAATGATAATTCTCTCTTGATCCCCTCAAGATTAGGCTCCATAATCACCATCCATGAGCAATGGGGAGTACTCAGAGGGTTTTCAACAAGACAATTCCTTGGAAAAAAAGTACAATGGTATTTGGAAAGTTAAACCAATATATTTGGAAAATATAAATCAATATAGTTCTATTTGAAAAAATATCGTTTTAAAAAGAATTATTAGAAAAGATTTACAAAAAAATTCAATATACTAAAAACAATTATGTAGAATAAAGCCTTATTTTAAATAGAACAATTGCAAATAACTACAATAAGTCCACATATTCTATTTGGGGAAATCTCATTCTAAATAGAAATATTAGTAGATTCATAATCATTGTAATCAAAATCACCTTATTTTGAATAGAACAATCGAGAATAATTGCAAGGCATTTTGTAATAACATTTTACTTAATTAAAATCATTTTTGAAGCTAAACATTAATGTTATTAGGAACAACAAATGAACAACATAGAACACTAGATATGACTGATATCTTTAATATCTAAATAAATCAATAAATCATATTATGATAATTTACATGATGTTTTACAACCTCACATATATAAGAGTGAAGCATAAACCACTGAAATCAATAGAACATAGACCAATATAAGCTCTAATTGCTTAATAAGAGTGAATTATAATTAAGTCTAACATCCAATTTAATCATACAATTATTAATAATTGAACAACCTTGATATAAAACTTACAAGAGAAATTTAGACTCTAAACACCTTAACTTCTATACAATATTTGGAAATTGCATGTTATACATTTCTTCGTAATTGTACATCTTTTCTTATTTTTAACAACATACTTGATAATGCTTTCAAACCTTGACCATAGATATTTACAATTCGAAGTTCTCCTCAACAACAGGATGAGCAGCACAAGTTGCATCACCTACAGAAACACAATCTATACTTGTGCTATCCTCAACAACTGGGTAAGAAGCACAAGTTGCAACACCTACATAAACAATCCAAAATTATGTTTTATATTTCTCTTTAGTATACAAAGCCTTTAAAATGCAAATTCATTAACAATAAATTAAAGTATAAAAATATAAAAACATAAAATAACTTACCACACATATTCTTCCCCATCTCCATCTTAAAGTATCCTCCATCACCCCAGCTATTTCCCCAAGAATTCTTGATGATCCAGTATGGAGTCCCCTCCTCGCTAACACCATACCCAACAGCCAAAACAGCATGGTTGACATCCTGCAGATTAAGTTCATACCACATTGATATTTTTGCAAACATTGGCCATACAAACATTTCATAAAGCCCAGTGAGGCACAGAGTTTTAAAGTTTTGGAGCCAAAGAAAATCTAAAGTTTCATGACTGGAACACCTTTGACTTAGGTCCAGGATTTCGCATAATGAATATAGACTTAGTCAACAAGGTAAAAAAATATTATCTTTGCTAATTGTGCTACACTTTGAACCTTGTGTGCTTCAATAAAAAGAACAATGCATAATCAATTCCAACAAATTTAATATTTTCTATATTTCAATTTAGAACTATTTTTTTATTAGAATAGTTTTTTCTAATCCAAAAATCTTATTGCACCAATAGTTAATATTTTCTATATTTCAATTTAGAACTATATTTTTTTTATTAGAATAGTTTTTTCTAATCCAAAAATCTTATTGCTGTTTTTACAGCTGGCTGTGGGAGAGATTTTTGAGTGAAAAAAGTTTTTAAAAAAAGATCTTCCATATTTATTCAACAAAATAAATGTAAAAAAATCCTTTCTTTAACATAAATCCAACTTAATCTTAAAATCATTTCATTAACATAAATCCAACTTAACTTCAAAGGTTATAAATTTATAAATAAAATATTTTGTTTTATTTTATTTTAAATGCTTATTAAATCTGAGATTAAGATTGCTCTTTGCTAATAGTTAAGTAGTGAAGCATTTCACATACAGTTGGGCCTTGACCACAAGTTGTGCTTGTGAAAACTCCATCCTTGTAAAATCGGAAGTCCTGAATAACTTCGAATGCCACACTGACAGGGCGAACTAGACCCACGGCAGCTTTGAGTTCATCTTCTGCCCCCTGTACATCATTAATCCAGCATAAAATTCATTTATTTCAGCTTCAGATTTAATGGGAACAGTTGCATATATCAACAAAATAGACAGTTTAAAACAAAATGTAAAGCAAAGCTACTTTCTCAACAATGAATTGGAACAGTGGTATATATAAACAAAAATAAGCAGTTGTATATAAAGCAAAGCAACATTCTGGAAAAATGAAGGCAAATATGATGAGGAAAACAGGAGTTACCAAACTGATGTTGACACTATCAGCCACCTTTACACCAATATTGTTTGCATCATATTTACAAACACCATCTTGAGCTGTGTAAGGATAGGCTTCCTCAGTGTCAAGCCCTCCATTGTATTTAATATACTCAAATGCTTGGGATGGCAGACCACCATTGCAGCCAAAATTGTTAAATGCTCCAGCACAGTCAATCAATTGTTGTTCAGACAGGATAACAGTCTTTCCTGTAGCCTGAGTATAGGCAGCCTCTAGAGCTCCAGTTGTGCTGCAATATTCAATCAAATGATCAGCATGATTTTGGTTAAACATGGTTCCTCATGACTTTTAAACAAACTTTTAATCAAATTTGACTGTTTCTCAATCATTAACTCAATTTACAAAAGAAAATTAAAATAGAATGGGGTATCTACCTGAATGTCCAGCAAGATCCACAATGGCCTTGATTTTTAACGGGGCTCACTATGCCTTCTTCTCTCCAGTCTTTCTGTTTGCACATGCCAACCAAACAAAAATATTTTAAAAAAAAACCCTTAAATTTTTGTATGATTCTGCACATTACAACTCCCAAAAAAGAAAGAGGGAAAATTGATCCAATCATATAAGCCATGGTTGCAAGGGCGTATCTAGCAACAAAAGCATTGTATGAGGTCCAAATATTTTGCATTCATCAATCAATGTGACGAGATTACTTGATAGACCTATAGTTTGCCAACTGGTGAAGAACTAGATTGTCTAAAAATTGCCACAGGCACAATTCAGGGAAGGCAATAGACCATTCTACTTATATGTAGACTATACTAGTTTTCTGTAGATTATATTAGTATAGATTTATTTAAAGAAGATTTATCAAGCATCCAAGGGATCAAATTTTTCAAAGTGTAAACACTTTTTTAAAGTGAAAATGTATAATCTAATTTTTATGGTTTTAGTGAAAGATCAAAATTTTCAAAGCACAAACCCTTTTTTAAAATAAAAATATATAGTTTTAGTCTATCTAATTTTTATAGTTTTAGTCTATCTAATTTTTGTTATTTTATATATAATTCTAAATAATTTAAATTACAATTTATTTTTAATAATATTTTTTTTTATAAAAAATACACACCTCTTCCTACTACCTCTTCCTACTAGAAAGAAAACCCTCTGAAAACAAAATTGTATGCTTCAATTAGTATCCAAACAAAGTCAACAAGACAGATACAAATATAAAGAGGGTTTGAAGACTTTCATTCCCTGCAATGAGTTTATTTAAATATTTAGTATCATTAAGAGGATTACTGTATTACCTTCTCAGGCAGCTGGACTTCTGTCAACTTGTGTTTACTCTTGGTAGCCGAGCAATCCTGCGAAGCACCCAAATGTTTTCCACGGAATTCCTTCCATGTCATGTCAGCAAACTCTGCACAACATTGTTCAATAAATATGTCAGTTCAATCTTCATTTCAGTTTATTGTGAGCCGCAAGCTAGGCCTTGCTGAACCTCACAAACAAAGCACGTATCTTATTAAAATTGCAACTAATTTTAAGACCCTGATCAAGATTTTGAATTGCAACTAATTTTAAGACCATTATCAAGATTTTGAAGATTGAAATGCACCCAAAAACAACTCTAAAAATAGGAGGGGGTGATTTGATTTACGATTGGTTCCCAAAGTATAGGGAAGCTTCATGCTGTTTCTTGACTGAATCAACTCCACATTATTGAGAAAAGTATTGTATCTGTGCACAAGCTGGTGGACTGTATCGTACTTCTTGTCATGCCTGCACAGGATTGAAAGAAAAGCATTACAAACACTCACAGGCCGCTACCATTCCATGATCATCAATTCTCATGCAGATTGGAACAGTACATGCAGACCCGATGCAGACATGAAAAACATTTGAATTAATAACAACAGAGACCTGCGAGCGAACTCAGCAAACTGTAGAGACTTGGGATGGGTTCCAAAGAGCTTAAAAATATGGGGTTCCAGGTCAGGAATCTTATCAGTGACCATATCAATATACTCTGTTTCTTCGAAGGACCCTGCCACTGATACAGCAATGGTCAGTGCAAACAAAGTGCTGAGAAAAATGGCCGGAATGCGAGCCATGGCGGGCGAAATCTTGGAATCTCTGAACATAACAAATGCAAAATCTGTGGTTAAGTATGAATGATGCAGCCACGGTTGGTTGGGATTCGTTGAATCCTACGTTCTGTTTATATAATCTGTAGGTATAACGGTGCCAAAAGAAGTCTTTTAACGTGGGGTATCGCATTTACACGCAAGTTGTTAGCAACAAGCAAAACTAAGCTATTTCGTGCAGCATTGGTTCAATATTCCTTGTCATATACGGTTCATTTAAAAAAACAAAAAATTGGCGCAGTTCTTCATTTTTAAAAATTATTTGAGGGGCGGTTCTTCATTTAAGAAAAAGTATTTAGGGAATTGAACTTTCATCGGTTGATAAGAACACTTTGATTTGATCGATCGGAGAAACCGATAGCGTATTAACAACACCACAGCTTGATCGATTGGAGAAACCTCTTGAATCTCTCGTTTTTTTGATAGGAAGACAGTTTTATTTTATTATATTAATATTTTTGATAGGAAGACAGTTTTATTTTATTATATTAATATTTTGAATTAAAGATGAATTTGTCTTTCACAATCAAAGAGATTTTGGAAAATTGAGACCAAAATGGTCAAAGACGTGATCAAAGGCTTTCGATATAACGCATGAATATCGGGATTCGTTTTGAGTTTATTTATGTATATATTATGAAAAGGATGAGGATTAAATATTAGTTAATTATATTTATATTTTTTTGATTAGTTAATTTTTATTTATAGGTGTTTATATTTTTGAATTTGGGATGGAGTAACAAATATGTTTTCTTAAAGTGTCATTGTGGTAGTTGAGGTATGGATAAGGGTAATAGTAGACAAGTGGATTAACTAGAAGAAGGTCTATGATAATAGATAGGTATTTGTATCTTAGAATTCGGGGTGGATTAGTATCTATGTTTTTCCTAGATTGTATGATGATAAGATAAGTGTACACTTTAAATTGATTTTATGTCACCCATTCCAAATTTGAAATAAACAATTATAAAAGAAAAAAGAATATTCAAAATAACAGATAGCTCATGCATGGAGACAACCCATTAACTAGAAGAAGGTGAGTGATAACATGTAGTGAGGCATAAACAACCAGTAACAGATAACAACTTATTTGCGGTACTTAACTTGTGGCCTACAGATGTTCACCAACCACAAGTTCATGGTCGTGCTAGTGAGAAAGTTAAGTAGTGGTCGTGCTACTTTTTCTCCATACCACCTATTTTATGTGGGTTCAAAGTAGTGGTCGTGCTACTTTTTCTCCATACCACCTATTTTATGGGGGTTCACTATATATGTGAGCGTTCATACACACATATATGAAAATGTGTCAATATTCAAAGAATTTGTGATATGCCCATGCACACTTTCACCCCATGTATATTTGAAAATGTGTTAATATTGAGAAAAAAATTGAGATATGCACATGCATACTTTCACTCTATATATATATTTTGAAAATGTGTTAATATTGAGAACAAATTATGATATGCATATGCACACTTTCACCCCTCACCACCCACTCAATGTGCATGTTAATTGTAACAATTTTATTGTTATTGTGGTGCATGCTTTCTAAACATTTAACACAAAAGTTTGTCAATTGTAAGAGTTTTATTGTTATTGTGGTGCATGTTTTCTAAACATTTGACACAAAAGTTTGTCAATTGTAATAGTTTTACTATTATTGTGGTGCATGCTTTCTAAACATTTAACACAAAAGTTTGTCTCATGAAGGTTTCTCTTATTCTTGCATAGTTATGGCAAGAGGGAAGAGCGCACGACCACTTTGACATAGATAGCTTTTCATGGATACGTTATTTCTCCTGCCTATCACCACTTCAAATCCAACATACCCCTATCACATGTATGATGATAGCAAGCCTCCACAAGTAATCAATAGTAAGCAAAACGACCCAGGAGAAGAACACGTAGATTTCAATGTTGAGATCTCACATCTCCACAAGGTGGGAGCCAAAGAAGAGTTATTTCCATGTGGAGACATGTTGCAAAATATAATTGAGAATGTTGATCCTTTCACTCACATTGAAATCATGGAGCAATAACTTAATTGGGTGATTCAATGCCACTAATAACCAGAGAATGTAGAAGTTCTTGCCTCTATCGTGTCTATGAGCGCAAGGTGATTACAAGAGTTGAGAAATGTGCATGATGTCCATAACATTGTAAAGAATGATGTCTCCCAAGGGTGATTCCATGAAGATGGGTAACACTTTTTGGCCAAATTTGGCGATGAAAACCTGATTTTTAACTCATGTGCTAGATAGAAGCCCTCAAAACACATATATGCCATGTGAATTTTGACTTGCAGTGAAAAAACAAATTGTAGAATATTATGTTGGCTTCATAGTGATATTTTTTTTAAAATATTCCGATGTCATTTAATGTGTGAATTTTTGCATTTAATGAACTGTGTGACCTTAAAAATTTGAAGAAGCTAATAAGTGGCTCGTGTCCACGTAGAGTAATTCAATCTTGCATTAATAATTTAAAAAATATATATATATGAGCATGATCTACATAAAATGTAGTGTGATGTGCATATTTTTTTGTTAATTTTTTTCGCATTATACAATTATTTATTATTTTTCGAAAGTGACCACATTTGATTTCAACATCGTTTTAAACACATATTTGTCCACGTAAATAAATTTTTTCTATTTTTTCAAAAATTGAAAAACCAAAGATACCCTTTGAAGAGGACACGTTGATATGTGATGTGTGCATTTTTAAGAATTTTTTGGGTGTGTATTTTTAACTCTGCGGATTTTTCTTTGAGCTGCTTCGAAGTTGCAGTGTGGTTTTCTAAGTATAAGTTTTAGAAGTAATTAAAAAATAAATTTCATATGAATGCCAAAATGCGTGTATGATACGTCAATGGATAGAAGATTCGTTGGTGAATTTATCGGCATCAACTCCACTCAATTATGTGCTAGGAATGGCAGGGTGTACACCTCTGCAAGGCACAGGAAATTTTTCATTTGTTTGAATGTGGGCTAAGCCTGTTTTTTTAAGCCCTCGACCGAGGTATGAACCTCGACTGAGGTATTTAAATACCTCGGTCGAGGTCCTTTAAAGCAAAAGCCCGAGAGTGAATTCAAACATTAATGACACTCCAACTACAAACTTTAATGTCTTTCCCACCCAAATTTTTAATCAAAATCTATATAAACATATAATTCATACTAAGCTAAATCTCCGTCAAAATTGCCTTAGAATTTCATTGAAAAAAATTTGTTTTGTCATACAAAGTTAGCATTGTAGATTGTTTTGCAGGTATCAATTTGGATTGTTGATCAATCACAATGGGAAGCAGCCAACATCGAACAAGAAGAAATGAAAGAAATCAAAACAAAATTGAAGAGAAAAGAGAGAAAGATAAAGAAAGGAAGAGGAGAAAAAGAACAATCTTGAGAGAAGAAGAAATTCCAAATGAAGCTATGATGGAAGAAGCAAATCCCATTGATATAGGTATAATTTCAAAGTTATGCAATTTGATTTTTCTTTTCATAGTTTACAATTTGATAGATTTCATAGTTTACAATTTGATAGTTGATAAATTTCATAGTTTACGATTTCATAGTTTACAATTTGATAGTTGATAAATTTCATAGTTTACAATTTCATAAATTTCATATTCATGAATTTACAATTTGATAAATTTTCATGAATTTACAATTTCATAGTTTACAATTTCATAAATTTACAATTTCATCAATTTACAATTTACCGTGGTCGACACTAATATTTGAAATTGATTGGTTAGGTTCACATATCATAGACTATGGTTAAGTGTTTTTGTCTATGATAATTTCATATTGCAACCTCCATCAAATTGAGAGTCTTGCATGTATGCCAATTTTTTAAAGTATTGCTTATGTTGAAGTACAATGTTCAAGGATGATTATTTGCAATTATTCCATTATTTAAGGGTAATGTTGTAGCTTTATGTTAATCAATTTTAAGTGCTTGTTTCATACCCATTCAATTTTTATAAATTAAAAAACTCCCATGCACTTGTAATTTTTATGAACAATGCTTCATACATATCAAATTGCGATCATTTTTTAACATGAATGATATAAATAGCTTAAGGATTGTAGTATGTAGTATTTGAATACATAGGAAAACATTGCAATCATAATGGATACATTTTGGATCAAATTATTCAAATAGAACAACGGTTATAAATAAAAATTCCCATAGTTTTCTTTACAATTTCATAAATT
>LPNX011140126.1:219553-252505 GCA_001517045.1 Pseudotsuga menziesii
TGTAAAAAGTAGTGTAGGAGATGAGTTGTCATATATACCTACCCCATAAAACCCCTAACTCATAATATTTTAATATATCTTATATTTTTGTAGTACATCTCTTAGGAGGACCATTTTTGACCTCAAATTCTCTCTAATGGTTGATGAGTATTAATTTCCCTGCTGGGTTGAGCCAGATAGTTCCCAAAGAGTGTATTTTATTTTTAATTTTTTCAACCAGTCCTTTCCAATCAGGTTTTTTCTTTTTTCCTTTGTGAATTGGGATTTCGAGATATCTAAAGTAGTTCCAAATTGTACTACCTTCATATCCCAAAGTCCTCACTATCCTGGCCATCGTTCTATTGAGACAATTCCAGCCATAAATTTTGGTTTTAACAGCATTAACTTTCCCATCTGAAGCTTTGAGAAAGGTGGAGATGACTTCTCCAAATCTTTCAGAAATTATGACTGAGGCCCCTCCTAAAAGAATAGTGTCATCTGTGTACTGAGCGTGATTATCATTTTTTACTCCTCTGGCAATTTTTCAACCTTTGAGTTCTCCATTGTTTGCAGGGCATGTAGCTTCTTGCTTAAGACTCAACTACTATGAGATATAAAAGAGGGGATAACGGTCAGCCTTGATGGAGTCCTCGAGAGGTTTGGAAGAATCCAATAGGTCTGCCATTAAAAAGAGGCGCAATACACGAGATGCTTATGCAGGCTTTGATCCATCTACAATTTTTTTTGGAAAATCCCATTTTGAGCATGATCTCAAATAAAAAGAAGTGATTGACCTTGTCGAATGCATTTGCCATATCCAACTTGATGGCCATACCTTGTTGTTTGCGTTCCAGGATTGTATGGATAGCTTCTTGGACAATGATTATATTATCCATGATCTGCCTGCCAGCAATGAAAACTCCCTGAGTTTTTGAAATAATATTTGCCATGATCTTTTTCATTCTAGTACCGAGGATTTTGGTAAGAATTTTGTAAGAGGTGTTACATAAGGATATGGGACGGAACCTTTCAATTGAAAGAGGATTTTTTTCTTTTGGGATCAAATCCAGGAAGGTGGAATTTGTGGCTCCTCCGATTTTATCTTTTTTCCTAGTCCAATTTAGCATTTTCTTTAGATCTTTTTTGATGATGTCCCAAGCAGGTCAATAGAAGTTGATCATAAAACTGTCTAGTCCTGGGGACTTGTCAGGATGGAGGGTACATATTTTTTCTATAATCTCATTTTCAGATATTGGATTTTCCAGCTCCTTGTTCTCTTAATCAGAAATGCTGGAGTGAATACCTTATAGTAGATCAGCTTGGGAGAAAGGATCCATCTCTCCACTATCAGAATATAGCTGATTGAAGTGTTGCAATGCCATCTTCTTAATATTGTCTTGCCCGGAGATAATTTGGTTGTTGTTGTTTTTCAATTTGTTGTTGAAGTTGAAGCTCAGTTTGATTTTGGTTTTTTTATGGAAGTAATTTGTGTTTTTATCTCCCTGCTTTAGCCAGAGTTGGAATTCTCAGAATCTCTCTTCATGTCTGGATGCTTTTAGAATTTCACGATTTAGGGCTTTTTCTTGAGCTAAGATTTTAGGATTGATCTCTTCTAAGTCCATTTTAGAGTGAAGGGAGTCCAAACCAGTTTGAAGGCTTTTTTGGCAATGGCAGGTTCAGGGTAGGAGGATGCTGCCCAATTTTCCAGGGAAGAGCAGAGAACCCTGAGCTTAGATTCCCAGATGAAGCTGGGGGAGCCAAAGAAAGAAGAGCTCCAGTCTGAGTGAATAAGATCTAGTGTTTTGGCATTGTTCAGCCATAGGGGGTTGAATCTGAAGGGAATAGGCCCAAGGTTTGTAGGAGAGGAGAAGGAAAGGGAGATGGGCTTATGGTCAGAGGTACCTCAAGAAATAAAGTGAGAAGAAGGAAGTGAATATTTTTGAAGGAAGGATGTACTTACCATAAATCGATCTAATCTTGCAGCAATGTGGCCTGGTCCAATTCGCTTGTTGCTCCAGGTGTACTTCCCATTTTTGGGCATAGGATCTAGAAGATCTAGTTCTGCCATCAAATCTTCTATCTTTTCACCAAAAGGGTCTCTAGTGATCGAACCTCCTCTTTTTCCAAGATTGATTTTGTTGTATTGAAATAACCAACTATGATAATGTCTTTCCCATGCAGATCCGCCTTTAAAGAGAGTAAAGAGTCCCAGAAATCCGTATTTTCTTTGTAATGGGTAGGCCCATAAACATTGCAAATGTAAATCAATTCCAGATTGCTTTTGTTTTGCACTTCAACTAATAGCCAATGGGTATTTTCTTTTGCTGATTTGATATTGAATTTATTAGTTCTGCAGAAAGTTGTTATTCCACCTGATGCGCCTCTAGAGCTAATGGACTTTCCAACACTGTATTTCTAGAAGAGAGATGAACTTCTTAAAACCTCATCTGCTGGCATCTTAGTCCCCTGGACAAACAAAAAGTATGGTTTCTCAATATTTAAAATGTTTTTTAAAGCTTCTACCTTGATTGATCCTCCCAGGCCTCTGCAATTCCAAGAGACTAGTTTCATTATTTCTTAGATGTATGAGATCCTGCTTGGGATCTGAAGTCTTTGGCTCCAGAAGATTTGACATTCTATAGAAGTTTGGTGTCTTCTATGCTGAGTTTCCTTCCTAGTTCCAGTTCTCTTTCTGCCTCTTTCTCTCGTTGTTGCCTTTGATATTTTCTTCCTCGCGTGGCTTGGGATGGCCTTAAATCTGTTGTTTCTTGAGATGACGATTGACCTGGGGATGTATGCTTTGGGTTGATTCTGTTGTGCCTAACCATTTCTTCCCATGTTCCCCCAGGGGAAGGAGATCCTTCATATGTTTTCCCAATGTTCTCTTCATCAGCTGCAACCATATCTTCCTAATTTCCTCCAGGGGAGGCCGACCTATTAGGTACTTTCTCAGTGACCTCTTCAACAACTATTGGGGAGAGTGTAGCAGGGGACTGTAGCTGCCTTCTATTCTATATTCTGTGTTCTGAGTTTCCATATCTATGATTTAACCTTCTTCAGTTTGGAGAGCATCATATTGATTGCTAATGAGGGTTCCTTTTCTTTTTGTTGGTTTCTCCTGAGTTTTTTCCTACCCTTTTCTGGGGTTGCTAGTAGAGGTAAGATTTTTTTTTTTCCTCTATTTATTTGTTTCCATCCTTCTTCCATATTTTTATCAGCTTCTTCCTGGCCATATTTAGGGTAGTTCTTTACCAAGTGTCCGTATTCATGGAATTTCCTGCATTTGAATGGAATTTGTCCATAGTATACCTTCTGATAGAATTCCCATCCGTCCATGTATAGATTAACGCCTTCTGGTAGTCCTTTTTCTAGGTCTACCTCAACGAAGATCCTGGCAGAGGCGAATACAGGGCCTTTTGGTTCGGCTTTGTCTATGTATCTGCCTAAATAATTCTCGATTGTTTGAAGGGATTCATCGTTCCAGCAATGGAGAGGTAAATAAAGTAGTCGAACCCAAACCGACACTGCTAAAGGGACATCCTTTTCTGGATCAAACGAGAGGGTCCATCGGTTTAGATATAGACCTCGAGGTCCCATGAAATAAGGGCCACTTCGGAAGATGAGATCTTTGTCTTCCTTGTTTTTGAACAGAAAGGTGTAAAATCCTTTGCCGCAGAAACAATGTTGCAAACCCTCGGTGATGAGAGGCATCCATTTTTTGGAAATCCATATCTCCATGGATTTTGGTGAAGGCCAGATCCCTGAGAACTGTCCAATTAGACCTCGCTCGCTTAGAGCTAGAGCTTTCATTCATGAAGCTGCCGACATGATTTGAACTTTGGGCACTACTACTCACTTCACAAAGGTAGAAACTGGAGTTAGCATTGCGAGAAGAACCGGAGTGGAGGTAAATAAGGCATGGAAAGTAATATCTAAGTTACTACGAGGATCCTTCGAAGGAGAATCCATAGGTTGAGAAGCCATGCATCCAGCTTAACCTCAAATCCAAAGGAAACGCAGTCTAACAGAGAAGCTCGAGATGAGGAGGGACTTCAACCCAAAGGCTTCAGTGTAGAGGGGTTGCTTGCAGGGATCGGGCCTTTGCTATCCCTCGTGATCTCAGCCTCGAACCTCACGGTTATGGAAGCCTGCGCATCAGCAAGCCTTGATCAATGATCCTCTTATCCTTGACCATGTCCTTCTTTTGCTTTATTTTGTATTCATCACTTTCTGGTTCTTGAACTTCTTCTTTGATGTAGCCTTCTAGGTCATGTTCTTCAAGGATGAGCATGAGTCTATAATTCCATGCTCTGAAATTCTCAGATCCTTCAATATTTTCATCAAGCTTGGTATTGTTTGTCATATTTAATGAATGAGAACCTCAAATGGAAATATAGGAAGTAGAACTTACCAATACAAATATTGCTTCTGGAACATGCTTCAGGCTAACTTAGGGTTTGGCAAAGAAACCCTAATTTTTCAACTATGGTCACTTGCAAATATAATTGGAGGAAAATATGCACCTCCTCAAGGAGAGTTGGTCAATGAGGTACTTTCTCCAAAACTACAAAATACTTGATGCCCCAGTTTTCTTGGCAGTAGTGGTAGGTCAAAAATTGAAAATCCATAGATTTGAAAACTATTTCAACAAAAATATTTTCCCTCCTAGGGTGAGTTAGTTGGTCCTAATTTTTCATCTGATATATGAAGGGAATTTCCCAGAATAGTAATCCCTAGCTTGTTGAATTGTTGTATATGTTGTTGCACAATGCCTTCTTTCAGGTTAGCTCTGATACCATGTTAGAATTTTAAAAGTATTATGTCCAAAAAAAAGGATCATTGAAAGAATAAAAAGAACAGTAGCACAAAGAGAACACAAAGATTTATCCTGGGAAACCCTTGTGGGGGAGAAAACCTAGAAAAATATCCTTGATATAGACTTCAATCAAGCACAATGTAAGACCCAAAATAAGACTAGTTGCTTCCTCTCTCTCAAATGGATTGCTCCTTCTCTCTCTAGCGAACTTGCTTGAGTGTTTAGTGCGTCCAAATGAGGGAGGTGCCTCACTTATTTATACTCATCAGGTGAGTGACCTAATAACCCAATTGGGCCGACTTACCTTGCGAGACTCAAAACAATATTTATAAACTACTTTTGTGGGTACTGTTGACCCGAATTACAATAGAGGTTTTACCTCAATACTTTTACATGACCAAGTACATCAATGACATCTCCGAACGGAGGAATAACATATATGAATGGAGGAATAATGTCTCCAAATGGAGGAATAATAATAATATAATAAAAGATACAATAGAATATCTTTCGAAGTTACATTTCTTTAAAATATGTGTTTACAAGGATTTCTCTAGCTTTAAGGCAAATTGGCAACCGTCTTTTGCAACTCTGCATGCCTACTTTTAACTCTTATGCATAACCAAATATGTGCTAGCATTTCACCATATATGAATTTGTCCTAGCTCCCTTGTATGAGAGGATCCATGTTAAGAAGCGGCTCATATTTCTCATTGGAATCCATTGATGTGCTAACACAAATGGGTCAATGGTGCCTATTGGAAATAATTTGCTGCATAAGAGTATATGGGGGGTTTACTATGCCAAACATTTTTCCCGAGAATGTGTCGATTCCACTACTAATCCAAAATATATCCATTCAAATAATATTGCATGGGGTGGAAACAACATTTCAAAAGATAGAGAAAAAAACTCCCAAGTTGCCTATGAAAATCAAAATCTATCAAATATTTGATGTAGCACATTAGGACGAATTGGCCCTAGAATTAGAGACACACAATTTATACACAGAGCCAATCAAAGTTCATGACCCTCATCAAATGGTTAAGAGGTTCTTTGTATCTATCTACTTAGTTTGGATATTATGTCATCAAAAGAATGAGTAGGAAAAGTTATACAAAAGAGTGTCAAACTATACAAAGGTGGAAGCAAAAATTATCAAGCACATATAAGTTTTTGTATCACTATCCTTAGTAGATCCAAGGCCATCAGTTGAGTCCCCTACGATTTTTGGAACTATGTTCATTTCAACTTATACATAATTAGAATTATGCTCCAAGATTTGTAAAGAATCCTATGTGGTCAAAGTATCAACCAAATGTGTTAGGAGTCAATGGCGTGAGGGAAATTGAGCTAGCTAACATTCATTCCTTGAAGAATAAGGTTTCTTAATTCCCAAGGGGTAATTGAAGGAGAAGAATTTGGTCACAATCCATAATGACTATCTTCAATTATGTGATGGGAAAATCATATCTAAGGGTAGCGTGAACAGGAAGAAAGATGAGGTGCCACAGTGCAAGCAACAAGCAATGCAAAAAATTTGGCACAATGGTTCATATAGGAGTTAATGAATTATGACGAAAATATGTATGTTGAATTCCAACTTGATACCTTTGAGTTTGATTTCATGAACCAATATTTCAAAAGGGTGTATTTCAAGAGGAATCAAAATGAGAAATAAAACATAAAGGACTAGGTAATGAGAGAGTATATCTCAATGGAAACAATGTGCATCCTCTCGTTATAGGGGAATCAGGGGCCAAACAATTGGTCAAGGAAAAATTGAAGGAAATGTATATTGAGCTCTTAGCCATGAGAAAATAAAATAATGAGGTAAAAGAACGAATTAGGAACCAAAATCTCAAATGGAGGGTAGGATGGTGTTTATAAGAAAGGTGACAAGGCTACAAGATGGTCTTATACCTTTGGTGAATAAGCATTTCACCAACTTCATATATATTATCCTTTTCGGTATTTAGTGACCCAATTTATCCATCAGGTAGGTGAGAGGATAGTCAATGTTTGGAAACACAAAACACAGCTAGTATAGTGTGTTGAATGGTAGGATCCATAAGCCTCAATCTT
The DNA here is from genome assembly GCA_001517045.1 of Pseudotsuga menziesii. NCBI lineage: Eukaryota > Viridiplantae > Streptophyta > Pinopsida > Pinales > Pinaceae > Pseudotsuga > Pseudotsuga menziesii. Next base: position 226,434 of record LPNX011140126.1, read on the forward strand.
GACTCGTATTCATGTACTAAGTTCATATGAAGTTGTCGAACTACATGCTCACATGGATTATGAATATAAAAGTGTGCAAGTTTTGCAAAGTGAAGTGCTCACTCTCCTTAATGAAATGTTTTTTTTTTTACAAACACTCAAGTTAGAAGGGGCTTACTAGTGGATTCTGTCAATTTCCTTGACAAATAAAACCTTGCACTTAAGTAGCTCAAGGATAAAGTTTTATGGATCATTGAATTAAGGAAACTCAAAACCAATGGAATCCTTTATATAAATGAAGTTGGATTGGAAAGTCTCATAGTGCTCCCCACCAAAGAGCTTAAGGTGTGAATATGATAAGTTAGTCAACATGAAGATTAATGTGGAACTTAGGTTGATTAATCTTAATCCAAAGATAGAGAATGTATTTAGTGTACATTGGAGGATGTTGGATTAATTATTCACACAACTAAAATATTATATATCAAATATGGCCAACTTAATTACTTGGTAATTTTTTGTTTGATCGTAAAAGAAGATTAAAGAGAGAGAAGAGATGGAAGGTCAAGAGTTACTTGGAAGGTTAAGGATCACCCTATTTAGTATAAAGGGATTTTTTGCATTCATTTGTAAGTTTTATTCATATGGGGTATTTTTCTTTTTATTGTAAGCTTTCTTCATATGGTGTATTTTTCTTTGCATTGTAAATTTTCTTTATATGTGAATAAAGTGGTTGTTGTTAGCCAAGTTTACATACTCTTGTAGGCATTTTCTCGGTTGTGGACTATTCACTCGTCTCCTAACTCTCTTAGTTCTTGTGAGTTTTAATGTTGTGTCATGTGGACTATTCTCTTGTTGTTTTATTTATTAAATACTTATTTAGTGCTTGCTAACATTTGCATGAAGCAAGGAGTCTCTCAACGGCTTATGAGCTACTCCCAGTTACTCATAGCCTTTGATTTTTCATATGTTTAAGCTAGTAGACTATTCTCCATATCATTATATGTGTGATAATATTTCATCTCAGGTTGTTGACTTATGGCAAAGAAGTGTTCCCCAAAGTCAAGTATTTATGGATTCATGACAAAAATGAAGGGTTTGGTGCGGGTTATTTTTTTATATAAGTGGTGGACTAATCCCCTTGGTATATGTTGTATGACTAACCTAGTTTACACTCTTATAGGATTAGTTAGATTGCATTTCATATTTCACTTTCCATTTGCATGGTAAATGCACTTGATATTTATATCCAGATGACAAAAGTTGGGACACAACCAGAGGGTTCACCATTTTCAATGGAGGATAATATAATTGAGTCCTATCTATTTTGGATTTACGCTCCATGCACACATTTGATGTACATTGTGTGTGCTCTTGTTTCTTATGATATCTTAAGTATTTGGTACATAACACAACACCAATAACAATAAATATATTGTTGGCAAATTTTCCACTAGTATCATCCACCTCCTATTATCCACTACCCTCAACATTGCCACCTATTGGGAAATCACCATCACACTAAGCACCACCACCTAATGAGGCATTACCACTACCTCTGCCATCCTGAACATCATTAATAGGTGAAACAATACCATCCTTTGGTCAATCACATGGTTATCATTTGTGTTATCTAATAGTATGACCATGTACACATTGCAATTCCCTTTGCACCCCCATAATATGCCAAAAAAAATCATTCCATGTGGTATCTCTCTCAGAATATGTTGACATTGTTGTCAAATCATGTTTGTTTTTGCACTACCTTGACAATGAATTCAACTAACAAATAAAATTGGGTGGTATATACCCTATTTCAATATCAATTTGCATGGACTATACCACATAGCCCAGGTCCATAAAAGCTAGCTTGTCTAGGGCTAGGGGTGTTAATCCTTATATATTGTAACATTACATTTCTATTGTTAGATTAGTATCATCTTTATTGGTCATATAGGACCTTAATTTTAATTGTGTGGTCAACTAGAATTGTAATTGTACCCTTTGTCTCCTAGATATATACCAAGGAGACCTAGCTTTAGGAAAATCTCATCTTGTATTATGTATTGGATACATTGTATAAGGAGGCTTCCCCCTCAAAGATATTTCTTATTCTTATCTTTTTTTTTTAATTCTTAAGGCATTGGATTAGTCTCTCTTTATTATTTATGCTCTTTTGGGAATTTTGTGCATGACATTTTATATCATAACTTTGACGCTTCCAAAACAAGTCCTCTTGGAATTTTTACGATAATTTGTTTTCAGAACATTTCATATAGTGAAAATCGGAGGGACCTCCAAGGACACAACTAGCTATCTATGGTACGGATTTCAGGTTTGGATTCATTATATATTCAAAGTTATACTCTATAGAAGTTAAAGTGTTTTACCAGTCCAAAAACTCATCTAAAATAGGTTCCACTGGTAAAATTGTTATATAATGAGCTTGAGAACTCCAAATTGAGTAATACCTATTGCATCAGAAAGAAGAAACCCCATAGTATTTGTCGTAGAAATTTCAGAATTAGATCAAAAAAATTCGGTCATCGTGGCAAGCCATACACTTATGCTCTCCTGGAAAGGACAAAAACAAAACGTTTTGGGAAAGTTGACCTAAATTTTTATTGGCACATCAAAATTAGGTCAAACCTGGAATTATGGATGGCAGATACCATCCTACTACTTGAATATATTTCAAACTTAGAAGGACCTAAATTACAAATATAATTCAAGATTAAAGTTGGCCACCAAGACAACCTATAAACAAGGGTTTCTCAAGGTATGTTTGGAAAGAGGTGGAAAAGAAATTTATATATCCCTTAAACCTCATGAAGGCTCAAGGAACTGAAATTTGAGCCGACCATTAAAGACGAAGTAAAAAACATTAAAGGGACAATGATAAGAAAGCTGGACATCATGGATATGGCAAATAAGGATGTACTCAAAGGGAATATGCAAAATAACCTTTAAATATGAGGAAATGACTTGTGAAGGATATAATTGGCTATCTCAACCAAAAGTTGACACCTCCAGAAGATGGTAAAGAGAAAAAGAGGGACTTGATCCAGTCAGAGCCTGAGAAAAATTGAGAAACTGTTTGAGAACAAGAGGTTTGAGTCCCCTACATTTGAATATTCACACACCATGATCAACTCGTGACCAAGGAACTACTTCATTCCCAAGAATAATATGAGAAAATTTGATGGCAGTGATCCAATAACATGGATATTACAAATGGAGCAATTCTTCTATCTACACAAAGTGTGAAATTTACAAAAGGTAACTATTGCATCCTTATATTTAGAACCTAATCAGTAATTCTTGTACCAATGGATTTTTTACCGTAAGAAGGACTCTATTGCCTCTTGGTCTATATTTATGGAATAATTGATATACATTGTGGGGATATTAATAGTAACACCTTATTTATCCAATCGATAAATATCAACCAAAAAGGTCCATTTGCAGAGCACATTAAGCAGTTTTTGAAGTTGAGTCTTAAGAGTGAAGAACATTCTTGAGGATAATTTGTTGGATTTTTTTATGGGAACTCTATAGGAGAGAATTCAACATGAGGTATGTCTCTTTGAACCTAAATCATTAGAGAATTATTTTATTTTGGAAAGGAAAGTAGAAAGTAAAAATATGGATACTAGAAAGGCTACTACTAACACCTATAGAGAGGGAAGTGTTTCCTCCCCCAACCACAATCAACCTACAAGATTTACGCCTCAACAATTGGAGAAAAAAAGAGAAAATGAATTATGTTTCAATTGTGACAGTAAGTACAGTAAATGGAATGAGTGAAATGAGAATAAATTATTCTTCATAGACTATGAAGAGGAAGATGATCCAAAACACATAAGTGCAATGAGAAGAAATTATTCTAATACATTGTCAAGAGGAAAATGATCCAAGATTGGAACAATCTCAAAAGTTAGATCTAGAAGATACTACTCCAACCATATCTTGCTATTCATTGGCTAGCATTAGGACTCCTCAAACTCTCAAGATAGATGGATATATAAAAAAGAAAAAAGGTAACAGTATTGATTGATTTTAGTAGTACACATAACTTCATTAATTGCAAATTAGCTAAACTTATCAATTACTTTGTATATCCAACACCATAATTTCAAGTAATGATTGTATATGGAGGTACCATAAATTGTTCAAGAAAAATCCATAGTATTAAGCTTTATGGGGAAATATTCATTGGATAGTAAAGTGATTTCTACCCAACTGGTTGGTGTTGACGTTTCTACCATGGGTCTAGTGGCTACAATCATTTGGAACAGTGGCTCTTAATTTTCATAAACATTTCATGATATTATCTTCATAAGGAAATGAAATTGAACTTACAACTTGTAATACCCCGGTTTAAACCCCAAATGCATTAAATTATAAATGATGTAAATAACGTTAATAAATCATGGTGTGGAGCTCAAGGCAAAGGCCCTGCCATGGATTTAGTGTTCTACGTTTCGACGATTAAAATCAATGTCGATGGTTATCATGCTAGCTGATGGCACAATATAATTTTCTACATCATGTAAATCTGCAATTAATAAAATACCCACAACTAGCTATGTCAATGCAACATTAAAGAGATGAGGCATGATTTCACAAGGAATAGGGGTGGGGGTATTCAAACCTTTGAGCCAATGGGGAAAATCCAAATGTCAAAGGGAAAACCCATAAAATTGTCAACTTCACATTTTGTCCTTTGTGCCCAGTCATCCAAAAGTGGTTGAATTAGTTAATGCATGGGAATGGGTAGAGTATGGGATTGAAATTTGAATTGGGAAGCCACCCATTTTTTAGAAAATGTGTTTTTCACTTCTTGGGAAAGTAAATGCTTGGAAAGGCATGCCCATCCTATTGTTCATCCATCAGTTTCTCTCTCTCACGCAGCTGGAGCTCCTGTGTGTTTCCCTTCACGATTTTGGCTTATTGAGTCCATTTTTTCCCATGGTTGGAAATTCGTTTTGGGTCTTGCAGAATGTGTGTGCAGCTGGGAAGTCGTTTTTGGGGTTGTTAAGTGTATGTGCAACTGGGAAAACCCATTTTTGGTGTTGTTGAGTGAAGACGTAGCATAGATTTACGTTTTGGGGGTTTGAGAGGGTGTTTTCCCTTTTCTCACGCAAATGGGATTTGTTGAGCATTTCCCTCCCAATTTTTGTTGGGATTAGGGCAGACCCAGGTTCTATACTTTTGTCTTCGCACCAACAAAAGACCCACCGTGTTGGCCCTTTCGGAAACAACCTGCGAACAGGTTGCAGTCTCACCTGAAATAGCTATGGGGTGCCGTAGAATCAGGTTTCTGCAAGCAGAAGAGGGATATTACTGTACCTTTAGCTTCTAACAAATGATAATCATAAAATACAGAGCTTTGANAAAAACAACATAACAACAACACAAAAGAACCACAACACAATATATAACGTGGTTCACCCCCAGTTTAGGGGCTATGTCCACAGAACTGTGTTTTATTCAACTCTTTACAAAAACCATAGTTCTGATCTGTGCACTCAGCTGCAGATCCCTTCAATTCCTCAAAGTTGCGCACTAACTACAGATCTCTGCGTACACAGCTGCAGATCTTCTTAATCACCCAAAACCCTCTGTGCACATAGCTGCAGAGGTCGTCCACGCACACAGCTAGGACTTAACCTTTCTTACAAAACAAGCCTTAGCTTCGTATCAATTCATCTTACATCAAAAGCCTAACCTGAATCTTTTACAAAAGTGCCTATTTATACAAGTGCACTTATTACAAAACCATGGGCTTAAACCATGGGCACCCCGAACCCTAAACCCTGGACTTAATCCATGGGTTAATTACAAAAAGAAGGCTTTGACTCAACCCCAACACCCCTAAGACTATTTTGAGTCGCAACTCCGCTTACAAGCTTCCACAAAAACCACGGAGTTACCAAAATTAAGGACCGTTAAGGTGCGCGCCCCAACAGGCCCCTAAGACTCACCAGTGTCCCGTCTCGGGACATTCTGCTGTTTGTCTGGTGGCAGAACTTTGTTGGCGAAGATAGTGAACTGCTTGTTAAGGCCATGCATGATATTGTCGGCTGTTGCTCCTTCTCCACCAACTCTTGCAATGCTGCTGCTGACGCTTCGCTAGCCTTTTCCTGTGCAAATGCATCATACTCCTTCAGAACTTTGAGCTGACTGTCCGAAGCAGTACTCAACTCCAAGGCCTCGTTGACAAGGGGCTGCATAAAATTTTCCAGTAGTGTTGCTTTCGTTCTGTACAACTCAATCTCCTGCTGGAGTTCCTTGCTTTGTTTTACCTTGAGCATTTTCTGCATAGGAGGCAGAGTCTTAATTTTTGCTTTCACTGTATCCAACTCTGTTTGTCGCTGCTTGATGGTTTCTTGCAGCTTTTGTACTTCTGGGTGTTCCTGCAGTTTTGTCCAGGCGTCGATGCTGTCCTCTAGCAGTTTTGCTGCGCTGCTCACGATATCTGATATTTTTGCTGCTGAGGCCTAAATGTCTGCGCGGCGTTGCTCTCTGATATCTGGTGGGGTTTCCAGGATTATGCGAAGTTGAAGCTCTGCAATCTGAGCCTCATGCTCTGCTTTAAGCTTCTCTATTTCACTGCGATACTGTTGTGCGTAGTCTTTTAGTTTGGTGATTCTTTGCTCCGGTTCTTCCTCATTCTGGATGTCAAAGTCAGGAAGACTTTGACAAGCCTCCTCCAATACTCGTGCTAATGTGACCTGCTTACGTTCTGCGTCGCTCTTCCTCTGCTCCGCCTCCTCCAACTGTGCTGCGAGGCTATCATTCTGCTTCCTCGTATTTTCCAACTGTATCTGTGAGTAGTGGTCTCGTGCTTGGATTTCCTTCGCCATAGCTGATTGGAAAAGATGTAATTCCATCATGGACATCTTGGTGTAATCTATTCCAACTATCATGCTCATCTCCACGCGAGATGCTGCGTTAGTTATGATGAGGGAGACACTTGACACTTGTCCTCGGTTTTCTCTAACCGGCCATTGTCTTGTGTCTGGCTGCACAGGTACTGGAGCATTACTTGCGGCAACGCCAGTCGCTGATTTTTTGGCTAACTCCTTCAGCTCCGAGATTCGCTTTGCTACGCCGGTGATGGAATCAAGATGCGTGGCTGCAAACTATGACCATTTCTTCGTGAGAACTTCTATGGATTTCGACAGAGACTGATCAAGCTCCTTACTTATCAAGGTGGGGTCTTCGTTGATATTCTTGCCCTTTGACGCTTTCGTTTTCTTTCGGGACTGAGGTTTGGTCACTTCTTCAGCCTCTGGGGACTTGCGCTTATCTGGCCAATTAGGGTATGAGATATTTTTGACCGACTCCTCTTCTTCTCCTTCATCTCCACCATCTCCACCCTGGTCGCTTTCACTCTGCTGCGACTCACTTTGCTCTTCATTGTCCTCTGGGGGGTCTTGCTGCTACGTCTGACTAGGGCCTGCGCCCACAGTGGTGACTGGAGGGATTGGAATGTTCAGCTTTTCCCCTGCGTCCTTCAACCACTCAGCCGGCCACTGCTGAACTACTGCGAGAATGTCTTCTTTGGTTACTACGTATGGCAACTTCCAGCATGCCTTTTTCTCATCTGCGCGGGCCTGGATAAAGACATTGTGCATGTCGGCCCTGAAGTTGGCCACTCCATCATATTGAGAGAATAGCTCATTACTGAGCCACGGGGTCTTTACAATCTCATATGAGATACTCATGGCATAAAAGGCGAACACAGTGTTCGTCATCTGCTGGGATACTTTGTCCCGCGACACCCAGAGCGATGCGTACCTCGCTGCACCTGGCATGCTTGGAGGCACGTCAATAAACTGCGCCTCGGTGGGCTCTTTCCACCCGATCAGGGCAATAAGCACAATCAGCCATGAATAGTGAAAGGGTCTACCTTTTTCCTGCACGTCGCAGGCATCTTTAAGGAATTCCTTAGCGATGTATGCTGCCCAGTTGTAAATGTAGCCTTCCGCACAGTTCGCAGCAATACTGACAATCGGGGCAGGTACTTCGTTTGGTCTGCATTTTCGCATTAACTTGCAGGCTAAGAGCTCTGTAGCGAATCAAATTTTTTGATGCTGAATGGTCGAGGTTTGATACCCTCGCTTCCCTTTCGTCAGCCCGAAGCATTCCTTCATGCTATGTGCTAGCTTCACATCTTCATGTTTTCCCAAAAAATCAATGCTAGGGTCAGGCCCGTAATCTGGTGAATGAGTTCTCCATTGATAGCAATTTTTTGGTTTCCGATCCATAGGTACCCATCATGCACCAATGCCAATAATTGTTTGACCACCACGGTTACCTGTGTGTTGCGACCGAAGTGGGGCACATCAAGCATCTTCAACAAACCAGCTTTGTCCAAGCCAGCAGCCCACTGTTTCACTTCTAATAGTGTCGCTCCAGTCTCCTGATAGCGGACAGAGTGTAAGTATGTCCCAGGTGCGAACTATGGAAATTTCCCCTGATCATTTGTATCATGGTCGATGTACTTGAGCCGGTCCATTTTCCCTGTCATTGTCCCGACCAGCTGCACACCCGTTGGCAGCAAAGGGGTGCGTAATGTGAACTTCTTCGTCCGCCGAGGGAGCTGAACTCCTGGTCAAACTAGAAGAAGATACAGTGGATGCTGCGGTGCAATGTTCACATCCTATTCAAGTGGGACCTCCGCTGAGCCGGACGGATCCATCTCGGGATCCTATGGTGTTTTCCCTGATTGCTTGTGTCTGTCTTCGTTCCGCTTAGAACGAACTTCAGGCTTAAATTTTTTCCTAGTAGAGCGTGTCTGCATTGGCTAAGTCGGTGTTGGGGGAATCTCTTCGCGGGGTGCAGACATAGGTGGGTGGCTGAAAAGGTGTGGCAGACCCTCCTATTCAAACTCTCTCACTAACTTCTGAAGCTTGCTATCAGCTGACATGGACGCAATTGTAAAACTCAAGAAAATGTAAAATGCGAGCGTCACGGGTGTGGGTGTCTTCTTATAGAATCCATCCATGACATTTGTCATAACTGTGCATTGATGATACCAAATCTGACAGATATTTTGTCCAAACGGCGGTAGATTTTCCAAGATCTCATTAATATAGGTAGCGTACCAACGCCGCCAATTTTGATTTCTTCCAACGGTTGTATTTTAAGCTTCAACAGATCTTTCCTTCTTCGACATAGGCAGTGAATCTGGCTGCGCCAAAATAAGGACATTCAACATTTCGTGATACTAGCTTCAACCTGGATTTGAGCTTCAACCCATAACATAATGTCTTCCACCACCTCAATGATTCCTTTCATTTTTGAGAGCCCTGTCAGAGATAGGTCCTAATATTCATGGAGAAGTTGGGTCACTTTGCTCACCATTTCTTTATCCCAATAATCTCCAATGGTAGCATACTTAGGCTTTCCGTCTGATCCAATGTTTACTGTCCGCGTCTTCAGGGGCTGAGTCACTTCAGGTGCTTCAACTATTGGTCCATGTACTTCGCAGTGTCCTTCTGACTCAGGAATGTTAATGTTGCGTGGATCGTCATCCTCGTCAATTGTGAGGTTATAACATTCTACTGCATTGGCTTCTTGTTCCTTCCAATCAGGTTGGCATTCTGCTATTTCTTGATCATCAAATACTTTAGTATGGATCAACCTAACAGCTGCATCCAAAGCAGGACAAACCTCATTAATAGAAAATGTCAGCACAAAACTATCAACAAGACTATCCCAACTTACAGTACCGTGGTGAAGCTCGACCTATGCATACTAGTTCTTTGCTATAGGTTCCAGGGTGTGCACAAACCTATGTACCCATTCTTCATGAGGTACATGCTTCCATGCTTTGTAGCATTGCTCCAAATGTCCCTGAGGACCAGTCTTACCATTAAACCTGCTTCGCACCTCCTGAGGTTGGTCCTTGAGTCTTAGGCAAAGGGACTTCTGGCATGCTTCCCAACTATGAATGTACTTTTTGTGACCATTCCACCATCTGGATGCTGTGGCTCTGAATGTTGAATCTAGAGTCTCCATTTTCTATGAGTCTGGTACCTGCTCTGAGAATTGCACAATAAACTCTTCTGGGTCTGTTGAACCATCAAAAACAGGTAAGGTTATTGTCTATGAACTAAGCCATCTGAGAGACTTGGTAATTCTTGCACATCGATGTCCATGTAGCTCATATAATCTATTCTACCAATTCTCTAGGCTGTCATCTGAATCCGTCATGCAAGAGTTGTCACACTGCCAATCCATGATACCTTTGGCAGTAGGATCAACATAATATTCTTCCTTCATTGTGATATTGTAGATATGGTCCAAAACATCCTGGTCTTCATCTCTTACTGGCTCGGTGTATCTCTCTCCTTGAGAAGGATCCAATGGTACTATGACTCTCAGTCCTTTCCCTTCGAAATTCATCTGCCTCTTCTTGAGGTTGATTACTGCATCGTTATCTATTTCCCATTCAATGCCTAGCAGTGCTGGATAAGGGTTGTTGTCATCAATTATTTCAATTACATCAAAGTCTGCTAAGGTACTGACTCCATCAATATCTACTGATACGCTAGGGAGTCTTCCTAGGGGCACAATCTTCTGCTGATTGGCTAATCTCAATTGTATAGGGGACCATTCCAGAGTAGGTTTTCCCATTTGTTCCCATGTCTACTTAGTTAATACATTTACTTCTGATCCTAGGTCCAAGATGACATCAGTCATGTCATATTCTCCTATCTGAGCATTCAATCTCATCTCCCTGCCAGTTCTTCTGACTCTATGAACAGTTTTTTCCTTACCAGGACTTCGCTGAGGTTCACAAGAAGCAATAACTTTCTGCAACTCATTTAGAGCATTCTTATTTCTTAAGAGCTTCATACAACTCTGTAAAAAGGAGGACAATGTACTTACTTTATCCGTCGAAGATTCTTGCGGCTGCGACTGCTGTTGAGGTTGTTGCGCAGGTGCTACTGATGTGTTGGGGTCAGCAAAGTCTCTCTTGGCTTCTTTATTTCTCTTTCGACATCAAATGCTGGGATTTTTTCTGGGGCCTTACGAACCCAAGCCTCGGCAGGCTGTTTCTCCTTGTTCTGCACTTCTGTTGTAGCTCCACTCCTGGTAACAACATTAATGGTTGGGACAGGTCGTTGCTCCACAGTAATCAGCTGAATATTCTGAGTAGGGGCACTATTTCTTTCTTGAATCTTGGATATCAGCTGCGGGCATTGCTCAATCACATGGTCGACAGCTCTGCAATATCAACATGTTGTAGTTGGGTTCCAACAGTCTCTAGCTAGATGTCCTGTCTGGTTATAGTTATAACACACAACTTGGCCTCGTCCTCTGCCAGCCATACCACCATGACCACGACCTCCAAAAGTTTCGCGACCTGATGTACTACCACGGTAACCATATCCATCATTGCCTTGGCCATCATTTTGTACCCAATAAGCATTCAGGAAATTTAGGAAATTTCTTACCGCAAGACACTGTTCCTTGTCATGACCCTTTGTCTGACATCGTGTACACCAAACCTCTTTGCGAATAGCTTTCCCTTTTTTCATATCGTGAAGCTCCAGAGCCATCGCTGCCAACTGCGCTTGTATTTGAGCGATACCAGAATTATCTTCGACAGGGGCTGTTTCAAGCTTCATAGCGATTTCCAAAGCCTCCTGCTGATCCGCAACCTTCTGTTGCATGAGTGGAGTCCTGATGTGCGGTAACAAAGCTACGATGAACCATTCCTTATGCTGCGCTAGTCCAATAGTGAAACTAACTTGATCTAGCAGAACTTTGAACCTCTGATCAAAGTCCCACACTGATTCTCCTCGCCGCTGTTGAATTTCCTTTAGTTTAGTGATACACTGCGACTCTGATTTAGGCTTCTTAAATTCCTTTATCATTGCTGCTTCTATATCGGCCAAGACATGGTTCTGATTACTGGAAAACTTCATGAACCAGGTCAAAGCGCGGTCTCTAAAAGAAGTAACCAGTTGCACTCTTCTTGTATCTGGATCCGTAATGTTCTTAGCAGTCCACACTGCTTCGCATAAGAACCAGAAATGTTATGGATCCTCTGATCCAGTTCCTTTGAAAACAGGGAGCTTAATGTCGTCATTCATATGGGCCATTGCAGATCTAGGGGGGGGGATGGGGACTGTTAGTAGGTGGGGGGGAACTTACTAGGGTAGACTGACCTGCGATAGGAATACTCGGGCTAGGATTACTTTCAGACTGCGACTGGTTCTCAGGGATAATAGGTCTTTGCTGCGGGGTTACCAGAGGATTTCCAACAGAAGGGGTTTCTTCGAGCTTTGAGGCTGCTGGACTTACGGGGTTAGACTCGGTATTCTGACCTAGGGTATAGGACTCAAAATTTCTCTTGTACCTTTTTCCACTTCGCAGCAAACCACTTTGCTCGTCGAAGGTACTTTCACTTGAAAACATAGGTTAGTAATACTAAATCTAACAATCTGATTCAATGAGCAATATACCTTTTTCAGCCAATAGCATTTTAATTCTCAAACTAAATGAATTCAAGTACTTACCCCTTGGTCCTTTGAAAAACTCTCGTTCAGCTTCGCTGAAGGACGTACTTGTGTCAATGGCAAACTCTGTCACAAATGCTTCAAGGGTTCGCGTTGTCCAGAAATCAACAGCTCGGGATATCTCATTGTTCACCCTTTTCAATATATTAATTCTTGCGGGGGTCCAATCAGGAAACTGACCTTCTTGGAAGTTCGTCCTTCTCTCTGTTAACCTGGATAACCACTGGTGCAACTCTATGTGGATACTACCAAATAAAATCTCATAAACATCAGAAAAAATGTACCTTTGTAAAAATTCGTTTGAACTACGACGCAAATCTTTGTTCTCTTGTACAGCAAAGTTCAGATAAGTCCCTTCAATGCAATCACCAATTTCCTTCACTGAGGGTCTCCAAAACATAGCCCTCGAGGTACGATGTAAACCCCTATTGAGCAGATACTGAGTTCAACCGACAACGGAACCAATTTGTTGGGCTTAGGGCAGACCCGGGTTCTATACTTTTGTCTTCGCACCCAAAAAAGACCCACAGTGTTGGCCCTTTTGGCAACAACCTGCGAACAGGTTGCAGTCTCACCCGAAACAGCTATGGGGTGCCGCAGAATCAGGTTTCTGCAAGCAGAAGAGGGATATTACTGTACCTTTAGCTTCTAACAAATGATAATCATAAAATACAGAGCTTTGACATTCACTTATTTAGCTTCGTGGTTAGATAAACAAACAGTGCCTTGCTTAACCCTTTACTGGGAATTCGCAGCGAAGTTAGTATTTAGCAGTGATCTTACTTATTAGTTATATATTTATCAATGCATAAAAGAACATAACAACAACACAAAAGAACCACAACACAAGATATAACGTGGTTCACCCCTAGTTTAGGGGCTACGTCCACAGAACTGTATTTTATTCAACTCTTTACAAAAACCACAGTTCTGATCTGCACACTCAGTTGCAGATCCCTTCAATTCCTCAAAGCTGGGCACACAGCTGCAGATCTTCTTAATCACCCAAAACCCTCTGTGCACACAGCTGCAGAGGTCGTCCATGCACACAGCTAGGACTTAACCTTTCTTACAAAACAAGCCTTAGCTTCGCATCAATTCATCTTACATCAAAAGCCTAACCTGACTCTTTTACAAAAGTGCTTATTTATACAAGTGCACTTATTACAAAACCATGGGCTTAAACCATGGGCACCCCGAACCCTAAACCCTGGACTTAATCCATGGGTTAATTACAAAAAGAAGGCTTTGACTCAACCCTGACACCCCTAAGACTATTTTGAGTCGCAACTTCGCTTACAAGCTTCCACAAAAACCGCGGAGTTACCAAAATTAAGGACCGTTAAGGTGCACGCCCCAACAATTTTCTGCGTTTTCTTCATTATTATCTAAGCTGGAAACTCACTTTTTTTTTGTAAAGCCTAGTAGCTAGGAAGATAGATCCACATTTTGGGTATGAATGGAGGTCGTTTTTGCCTCTGTGAAGCCATTGAACCTTTTCTGAAATGATTTGATCACTTGGGTCATTTTTCCCCATTTGTCATTTTCTATTTTGGGTTTCAGGGTGATTTTGTCCATACCCAGAACTTGTATTTTGTTGTGCAGTGCATCCCTTTGTTGGCTTGGCTGGGTAAGTCCAAGAATCCATCTGTTATTGGGCTGACTGTGTTTGGATGTGATTATTGGCTTGACTGTGGGTGTATAGTCTTGTTGTGTGTGAGTTTGTGTCCCCTAGTTCCTTGAGGGAATCATGCCTAGCTTGGGGGTGGCAGTGATGCTGAGAGATTAAGGAGCACATTGGCCTATGATTGGGTGGAATGTTACAGCGACATAGCTAATTGCAGGGAAGCTTCTTCTCAAGATAATTATTCTTGTATTTAACCATGAAATTGTATTTCCTTCATAAATTATCATGAACACATTGAATGCTTGAACAAGATGGATGTTGCTTCCGCTGTGTATATTGCATTGTGCATCTGTAATTGTTTTATGTTCAATGCATTTTTATTGTTTATGTTCATGGGGCTTAGATTGCCCGATAAAATGATAGCAATGTCGTTGGGTCGCGTCCTCTCAGGAGGGAGGGGATGTGACACAACTATTCTAAGGAAACCTTCTAAAGTGATAAGCTCTAACAACATGACAAAATTGCTAAAAAATGGACACTCTGGAGTAATTACACAATTATGCTCACTATATGTGCAAGCATCTTTGCCCTATGTTCAAGTGGATCTCCAACAAGTTATTGACAAATATTGCAAGGTATTTAGAGAAATTCCTAAAGATATTCCACCTACTAGAGATCATAAACCCATGCTACTCACTTGCAACCAAGTATCATGCCACCTAACATCAGACCCTACAGGTACACATATGCTCAAAAAAATAAAATTGAAAATATGGTTCAAGAAATGTTAGATGTAGGCATCATTCAACCTAGCCAAATTTCTTTCATTGAACCAATGGTGATGGTTCATAAAAAGGAAGGTTCATGGTGTGTGTGTAAATACTATATAAAACTCAATAAGATGGCTATAAAAGGTAAGTTTCCTATTCCCCACATTGATGAATTATTAGAAGAATTACAGGGAGAAATCGTCTTTACTAAGTTGCATCTTCATTATGAATATCATCAAATCATAATGAGGAAATAAAACATTCCAAAAATAGCCTTCATAACACATTAAGGAAATTATGATTTTTGGGTGATGCCATTTGGCCTTACCAATGAACCTTCAACATTTCAAAGCTTAATGAATTCTATTTTTAAACCTTTCCTTAGATAATTTGTGTTAGTACTTTTTGATGATATACTAATCTATAGAAAATCTTGGGAGCAGCATGTACAACATGTTGGCAGGGTCTTAAAACTTTTGGAGGAGAACCAACTGTATGCCAAGCCTTCTAAGTGTTCCTTTGGGGTTCATAAAGTGGAATATTTGGGTCATATTGTATCTCATGGAGGCATTAAAGTGGACCCTAACAAATTTAAGGTATTTATCATGTAATGGCCAATTCCCAAAACCTTGAAAAATATTAGAGGATTATTAGGATAGGCATGATGTTACCACAAGATCGTCAAGAGTTATGTTCAAATAGTAGCACCTCTAACAAGGTCATTGAAATAGGATTCAATCTCTTGGACTCAAGACACAACATAAGATTTTGAAAAACTTAAAGTGGACATGTGTACAACTCATGTATTAGCCATACCTAACTTCACCAAAACCTTTATAGTGGAATGTGATGCCTCAAGGCATGGCATTGGTGCAATTTTAATGCAAGAAGGAAGGCCAATTTCCTCTAAAAGTTTCCAACTTAAAGGAAGAAACTTACTGAAACCAATTTATGAAAAGGAAATGTTTACCATATTACATGCAATTAAAAAATGGTTCCCTTACCTAAAAGGAAGACACTTCAAGATAAGAACATAGCATGGAAGTATTAAGTACTTCTTGGAACAAATATTATCTTTGGAAGAGTAGCAAAAATGGGTTACATAGATACTAGGTTATGAATTTTAAATTATCTATAGAAAAGGGAAAAAAATGTAGTGGCAGGTGCACTTTCAAGGATTGAAGATGACATTGAGGGATTACTATGTGCTATTTACATTATGCAATCTGATTGGGTAGAAGAATCAAGGTCAGAATGGAAACAAGATTAGAAAGCATGCAATATAATTCAACAACTACAAGAATACCATGTTTCAGGTTAACTTGTATCGAAGAATGATTCGCTATGGTACCAAGATCATGTATATTTACGTAAGAATTCTCAACTAAAATAGAAGGTCCTTTCAAATTGCACACTTCTCCTATATGAGGATATTCAAGGTTCTTGAAAATGTACCATGGGATCAAGAATATTATTTTGTGGGAATGTCTTAAAAATGATGTGGTCGAACTTTTGGTTTTCCAACAAAAAAAAGGAGAGACAATCAAGACACCAAGCCTTCTACAACCATTATCCATACCAAGAGAGCGTTGGGAAAATGTCTTAATGGATTTTATCATGGGTCTACCAAAGTTAGAAGGAAATACAATCATGATGGTAGCAGTGGATCAATTCACAAAGAATGCCCATTTCTACTCTCTTTCTCATCATTTTAAAGCAAGTACAATAGTTGCAACATTCATGGAATTGGTTCAAAAGATACATGTAATCCCCAAGATTATTATATGTGATAGAGATCCAATTTTCACTCTAAATTTTTGGAAGGAAATATTTGCTTGTTTGGGGCACTAAGTTGGCTCATATCTTATCTTAGCATCCTTAATATAATGGGAAAAATGATATTGCGAATAAATTCCTAGAAGGTTATCTTTGTTTCTTTGTATACGATAAACAAACAAAATAGGTCAAGTGGTTTCCCATAGCAGGATGCTAGTACAACATATCTTTCCATACTTCATAAAAAAATGTCACCATTTAGGGAACTTTAGGGATATCATCCTCCTTCCATAACATCATCCTTGAAAGAGAAATATAAGGTTCAAGCGGTAGATGATCACATAAAGTGATCTAACCAACAATTGGCAGGTTATCGAGCTTCGAAAAAGTCTAGCACTTCGAGTGCTTTGACTACTTTGACGGATTTGACAAGTTCCACCTTCGATAGGTTCCACATCGGCTTTGACAAGTCCGAACCTTGACACAACTGACCTCGACAGGATTCGTACAACTGTTGAACATCGACAGAATGTCTATGTCTTCTAGTCGTTTGTGACGATTAAACTTCTAAACCGTTCTAACTTATTTTGTAACTGAACGTAACGGGCAGTCACCCAAGCGTCTTAGAATCCTATATAAGCATGTACACTAATGTAATATAGAGTATTATGATTCCTCCATCTTTCATGGAGAATAAGGAATAAATTGGTTCGAATTTTTTCATATTGTATGTACATATACTTTTTGTCGAACTAAGTGTATTCCCTGCTTACTTGTTCTTCTTATATGTTTCCGCCATAACAGTACTCGACTCATTCAGTCGACTCTTGTCCCTAACGTGCACCTAGGTAGGACCTGGATCATTGGTATCAGAGCAAGATCATGTTCATATCTTAAGTTACATAATCACTTCTATTGAAGTTATTTAACTTATGCCTATTCAAATACGCTCGCAAACTCAACAACACAACAAGACACTTCCTTCGACTTCAAAAAAGATGGTCAAAGAAGCAAACAATAGACATGCAACTAAGGAGACAAAACAACTCATAGAAAAAGCACTGGATCACCAGTGGATCAAGATGTTCGCCCAGTTCAGCAAGATTCTCATGTGATTCACTTCAACATCTGAGGAATCCTCAACATGACCTCACTCCAATAAAATCAACCCCTTCAAAGTGATATGAATTTGGACATATCGAACCTTGAAGGAAATATTGACGTGGAATCTGTCAACAATTGGGTGCAACAACTCGAATCTTACTACTCAGTGAATCAACTCTCTGAAGTGAAAAATATCACCATTGCATCCTTAAAAATGTCAACCTTTGTACATTGCTGGTGGGAGAATCTATCGACAAAGATGGAAAAAGAAGGTGATCCCATAGACACATGGGTAAAATTTGTCGAATACGTCTGAAAGGAGTTCTACCCACCCAAGTATCTTGAACAACAGTATAAAAAGTGGCATTAGCTAAGGCAATGGAAAGACCAGTTTGTACAGAGTTACACCGCCAATTTTTATCAACTCATGGTGATCTGTCGGATCTCAACTTGAGTGCATTAAAAGTTTATTTAAAGAATGCGTTTATCAGTTTACTTAATTCATGAAGTAGCATTAACAACAATGGAACGCTTAAAGACAGAACTGAAAAGCAAACTGAAACAGAAAGGAGAAAACAACACTGATAAATAGATATAAAGAAGACACACAGAATCAGAGAGTCACAAACAGAAGTTGATAACGGATTTCACCCCCTCCACTGGGCTATGTCTCCGGGTCCCTCTCCAATGGGTACCGATCCAATTAATCTCTTTAAAATGGTACAAAAATGGTTCTGGAATCAACTTCAGCAACTGTAAACAGAATGATGTACAAAGTCTTCAAGACCTCTCTTCTGGAAATTACAATTAGCCTTCAAAAGGAAAAGAAAGCTAAATTATAACAGAGAATGTCGACTTCTACAAAAATAGCATCTAACAGAAACACAATGCTCTGTGCTCTAAAAAACCTCTGCCCTCAATGTGGCCAGAATCACGTTTATATGAGCATTCACTCCCCGGGTAAGTAATGGTTCGACTCGTTTTACCATCACAGTTGTCATCTTCTTCATTATTGTAACAACCATAAACTAAAACTGAACCATGCAATCCTGCCAAATCGTTGCACAAGCGTTATGTTACCACGACGTTCCATATCCCCGAACCGTTGCAACTAACTCCACACACATGTTGACTCACAACACGTGGAAATGACTGCCATGCAAAGGTGTTGCACCATACTAAAACCGCGCACCAAATACAAACCGCGTAACCATTTGATGTCACCACTACTCCACAACTGTCGCAGCATATAACTGTCGCAGCATCCACGATATATGTGTCGCATCAACCGTGACCGCGTGGGATTTTCACAAACCATTCAAGGTTCCACTTGACGGTGCGCAAGCCAACTAACTGCGCGAGCATGTTACAACTGCGCGGCCCAAGCTATAACTACGCACCATGCGATATTGCGCAGCTCATGTGATAAGTGCGCACCCTACGATAACTGCGCGCCATGCGATAACTGCGCGCCATGCGATAACTGCGCACCATGCGATAACTGCATGCCATGCGATAACTGCGCACCATGAGATAACTGCGTGGACCATGCAATAATCGTGCAGCCCATAACTGCGCGGGATGTTCACATCTTAACCGCCAAGCTTAGTCCTCACACTATGTTTAGCATATGAGTTAAAAGCATATGATTAATAACCATTGTACCATATTGGATCAGTGTAAATTATTGAAGATGAATAATCCACCGGATCACATGGCTAGACTTGGCATCCAAGAAGAAGAGAAATTGCTTGTCTTAAAGTACGTCAACGGTTTATCCCCATATATTCAACAAGAGATGGATTTTCTAATTGGCAGTATGCTTGCAGATGCATTTCATTATGCCAGCAAGCTTAAAGCTAAACAGAAAGGAAAAGAACATTTCAAAAACAAGCCAACAGTTTGAACATTCGACAAGAACTCACCAGCCGACTCCGCCAAAGATCAATCATCAAAAGAATAACTTTTATAAAGACAATAGGGATTGTAGCAAACAAGATCCTACCGATAAATGGTGTGATTATCACAGTTTAGCATGGCATGATATGTCAAAATGCAAAGCTCCAAATACATTTTTGGAAAAATTATCGACATCTGACTTGTCCAAAAGAGCCCTGGTAAAATCTAATCCAGATGCATCAACCCTCTTGGCTTCGACCTTGACCACTCCGACAGCCTCAACTATCCATGATGAGGAGGAACGAGAGCGCATGTTGCATACACGGATATGGGTTCAAAAAAATCCATTACATCTTATCGTGGATAATGTTATCCAGAAAAACTTCGTTTCTGAAGATCTTGTGAAGAAATTAGACCTTTCCACCACTCCATGTCCTCATCCTTACAATATTGGTTGGATGAAGGATGGTCAAGAACTAAGAATCACATGCCAATGCCGACTCACCTACTTCATTAAGCCTTTTGAAGATGAAGTAATTTGTGATGTGGCACCTCTTTCTGTATCTGACGCCCTGTTCGAGAAACCATACCTATGGGATCGACATGGTACATATCAGTCACGGCCTCAGAAGGTGATTGTCAAAATCCAGAATCAATGGTATGGCATACCAGAGCAACAACCACATCAACGGTTGCTATGATATCTTCCAAACAAACAAAGAAACTTAATAATCATGATCAAAATTTCTCATTAATCATGATAAATCCTCAATATTCCAAGAAGACTGCAGCAACAAGTCGGCTTACCGACCAACACAGCTCCCGACAACAACAATAGATTGACCGCATTCTTGAGGAATGCGATAACGTATTTCAAGCACCACATGGAGTACCTATGCATTGTCAGGAAAATTCAGGATTTGATCGACAAGAGTCATATCCACCCCACTCCTCTCCTTGTGGAAGTCCAGTCGTCCTAGTTCCAAAGAAATACGGGACTTAGCCCATGTGCATCAACTATCGGGATCTCAAAATAATTTCAGTGAAGAACAGATACCCTCTTCCACGGATAGATGAACTCATCGATAGTCTGAAAGGTGCTAAGTTCTTTACGAAACTCGACCTCAAGTTGGGATACCACCAAATTCCAATTGAGTCCACCGATGCATGGAAAATGGCTTTCAAAACCAAGGAAGGATTGTTTGAATGGTTAGTCATGCCTTTTAGCTTAACCAATGGACCTGCAACCTTCATGATATATGGATGACCTTATACGACCTTTCATCGGTAAGTGTGTCATTATCTGTCTCGACGATATCTTGATTTTCAATCGATCAGGGGAAGAACATGTCAAACAGCTTCGACAAGTCTTCGACACTCTCCAACAACATCGAATATATATTAACATGGACAAATGCTCATTTTGGATGACCAGCATCAAATATTTGTGGTATGTAATTGACTTTGTCGGCATTTATGTCGACCCAGAAAAAGTACAGATCCTCAAAGAGTAGTCCATTCCTCAAAACATTCATGAACTAAGAAGTTTTCTTGGCTTGGGGAATTTCTATCAACGATTCATACTTGGATTCAACCATATCTCATGGCATTTGAATCAGTTGATGAAAGGAAATGGGAAAAATGTCTTCAAATGGACACTGACGCAACAAAAAGTTTTTGAACAACTTAAAAACAAGCTTTATACTGCACCAGTACTCGTGTTACCTGATTTATATTAGCCTTTTGAGATTGAGATAGACGCATCGGACTATGCTCTCAGCCCAGTGATCACTCAATTAGGTCACCCAGTTGTGTTTCATCCTGATACTTTCAACGAAACTGTTAGAAGGTACTCGACGTATGAGAAAGAATTGTATGTCATTGTGTAAGCTCTTAAACAATGGAGACACTACATTCTCGGCAAGGAAACGATCATCCTCAATAACCATAAACCTTTGCAGTTCGCTTCGTCCCAATCGAAACTACAGACAACTCGACAACTCAAGTGGATTAACTACCTGCAACAATTTCAGTTGGTAATTAAGTATCGGAAAGGAAAATACAATGTCGCACTTGATTGTCTCAGTATACCACCCATTACTCTATTGTCTATGGTGATCAGTATGTAGGGTTAAGACACCACTACTTGGCAAAAATTGTATTCAGTGGATTGTGATTTATTCGCAATTTATCGACAACTTCAGACCGACATGATGTCTACTATTGACTAATTCCTGAAAGACACCTTGCTATACAAGCTTGGACAGCTTTGTGTACCGACTAGTAAGCACCGATGGAAACTCATTTGGGACGCATACTGCAGCAAGACTACATGACATTTTGGAGTCATAAAAAAACTTGTTATCCTCCTAAAGTATTTTTACTGTCCTTCACTTAAATATGATGTCAACAAGTACATTCAATCGTGCATAGTTTTTGCTATTGCTAAACCGTCGAATCGATGATAAGGATTGTACACACCCCTTCCAGTCCCTAGTCGACCATGGGAATCTATTTCTATGGACTACTTAACGGTATATCCTACTACCAAACATCAGTATGATACGATCTTAGTAGTAGTTGACATATTTTCCAAGATGGCTATACTCATACCATGCAAGAAGACTACAAAAACACAACAGACTGCTTAGCTCTTCTTTGAACATGTGTGGAAACATTATGGCCTCTCGACGACCATTATTTCTGACATATATGCTACATTTGTCAGCACATTTTGGAAGACTCTCTGGCAACAGCTCGACACAAGACTCTCTTTGTCGACAGCCTTCCATCCACAGACAGGTGGACAAACAAAAGTTGTAAATCGCTTAGTCGTACAATTGCTTTACATGTACAACCACAAGCATCATAAAACATGGGATGACAGCCTTCCATACATATAGCACAGCTACAATCGTTCTCAACACAGTTCCACGGGAAAGATTCCATTTGAGATATGTTACTGATTTCAACCCTCAGCGCCTATCGACTTAATCAGTTCCTCGACACAGTTTAACGACACTGAATTCAAAGGAAGAGAAGTGGAGAAATCATTGAAGTTCAGAGATCAAATCTACAACATCCAGAAGCAAGCATCGAAAATGTTGCAATGAGCAAATGCAAAAGCTAAGGCCCAAAACGACAAGCATCGTATTACTCATTCATTCCAAATTGGGGATCAGGTCTGGCTACATCTAAAGAAGGATTGCTTCACTGGTTCATACAGAAAGATGAAACCTTTGTGATATGGTCCATACAGTATCCTTAAACAGGTTGGAGAAAAAAATTTCATCTCGACATTCCTACATATCTTGGCCTACATCCGATTTTTAATGTAGATCTACTTCGACCATACCATGCACCATTATTGGAACAACACGACTTGCAGGCAGCAGAAACCAAAGACATCCATCCAGATGTTCAATAAGCTCTTCTTGCGACACCATTGTGGCACAACGCATACGCCATAAAAGGATGAAATCCATTCCCTTGTTTCAAGTAAATAAAGCTGGACAACTCCCCACATAAGGAAAATAGTACTCTGCTACTGAAGTAGCCAATAAGTTTCCTCACCTGACCGAATACACAATGGAGACCATTGTTCTTAAGGAAGGAGGAATGATCCAACCAACAATTGGCAGGTTGTCGAGCTTCGAAAAATTCTAGCACTTCGACTACTTTTTCTGCTTCGATAGGTTCCACATCGGCTTTAACAAGTCCGAACCTCGACACAAATGACCTTGATAGGTTTCACATGATTGTTGAACATCGACAAAATGTCTTTGTCTTTCATTTCTTTGCGACAGTTCAAATTTTGAACCGTTATAACCTCTTTTGTAACTGAACGTAACGGGTAGTCACCCAAGTATCTCAACATCCTATATAAGCATGTACACTAATGTAATATAGAGAATTTTGATTCCTCCATCTTTCATGGAGAAGAAGTAATAAATTGGTTCGAATTCTTGCATATTGTCTATACATATAATTTATGTCGACATAAGTGTATTCCCTGCTTACTTATTCTTCTTATATGCTTCCGCCACAGTAGTACTCGACTCATTCAGTTGAATGTTGTCCCCAGCATGCACTTGGGTACAACCTGGATCATATAACACAAATAGGATGAAACAAAAAGCAGATCAACATTGTAGTGAAAGTCAATTTGAAGTGCGGGATTGGGTATTTTTTAGGCTACAACCATAAAAACAGATGACCCTCAAGCATCAAAATAAGGACAATAAATTAGCACCCAAGTACTATGGTCCCTATAAGGTGTTGCAAAGGATAGGAAGTATAGCTTACAAATTTGAGTTGCCTCCATATTCACGTGTACATATAATCTTCCATATGTCTTGCATAAAAAAGGTAATTGGTGATAAGATATGAGTCCAAACTATTTACCTAAATATTGATGAAGAAGGGAAATTGGTACTAGAACCTGAAACAACCCTTAACACAAGAACCAAGAAATTGTAAAATCATGCAATAATTGAGTACCTCATCAAGTGGAAGAACTTTCCAATAGAAAAGGTGACATGAGAAGATGAGTTCTTCAGGAAGAAACATCTAGAATTAATCAAGAATTGAGGACAACACTTGTTTGAAAGGGAGGGTCATGTTAATCCCTATATATTGTAACATTGCATTTCTATTGTTATATTAGTATTTTCTTTATTGGTCAGTTAGGACCTTAATTGTAATTGTGTGGTCGGGTAGATTTGTATTTGTACCATTTGTCTCCTAAATATATACCAAGGAGACTTAGCTTTCTGACCATCTCATCTTGTCTTTTGTATTGGATACATTGTATAAGGAGGTTCCCCCCTCGAAGAGGCTTCTTATTCATTTATTGTCTTTATTCTTAAGGCATTGTATTATTCTGTCTTTTTTATTTTATGTTTTTTTAATGGGAAATTTGTTCATAACAAAGGGTGGATTATAATCCCCTACTATTATGATATTTTTAGTAAACAACCAAAACAATCTATCAATTTAAACATAAAATTAAAAATGTGATGCATATTAAAAATATGTTATA
Source organism: Pseudotsuga menziesii (assembly GCA_001517045.1). Lineage (NCBI taxonomy): Eukaryota > Viridiplantae > Streptophyta > Pinopsida > Pinales > Pinaceae > Pseudotsuga > Pseudotsuga menziesii. Next base: position 251,172 of record LPNX011140126.1, read on the forward strand.
AATTAAATTATCATGACTAAAATTAATATGATTATATTTACCAATCTAACCATCGGCTAGGTCATCATCGGGAAATGGGATCTTCTAAACCCCATGCAAAAGGATGCTTGCATGGATAAGGAACAAATTCTCGCTCAAGTTCGATTGGATCACTGACTAGAATATCGAACACAATTTGTTGGAATCATTGACATGGAAAAACAAGTCACCCTCTCATTCACACCTCATACAAAATGGGGCTTCTATTTGCTATTAACATGCCAAAAACGATCTTGCATCCATAAAAGAGGTAAAATGATGTGCCTTCAATTATCACATTGTGACCATGTAAAACAATGAATTTGGATAATGGATACTGAAAATGGTGCTCCACAAGCAATGTGGGGAACTATTCATAGTCGGACATGTTGAGGAGAGCATTCTTATGATATAGGTTTAAAGTCATTTTTTGGGTGGTGTGGTTATGTCCATGGATACTTCCAAGAGGAAAAAAGTGAAACTTGTGGTTCAATAGTTGAATTTGAAACTCAAATGGTGTACTAGTGTGTCAATCAATTGAGATCATTAATAAATCCTATATAATTTGGGACACCAAACATCAATTTACTCAAAAACCTTTCATGCCACCTACATAAAAACCTCCACTGAAAATCTACATAAATTTTTTTTTTCAAAAAATCCTATACTTCCTAGTAGCACTAATTGGTTGTGATGAGGTCAATGAACCTACTCATTTTGAGGTCAATTGGCCCCCTCATAATTCAATAGTTATATACATAAAGAAAGTAATAACTTAGGAGTTGTAGTTTATTTGGAAATATAAATTTATTTGAGTAATAATTTAACCATCCAAACACTTAACTAGCTTATATCTATCAATACCAATGTAATAACCCTACTTTAAAATTTTGTAGAAAAGTACAATTTGGGCAAATTCGAGCTTAACTAGTCATGACTCTAGGGGGTTCCAACTGACACCAAATGGTCCCGAATTTGAAATGCAACGATAAGGTGAGTTTTATTACATCCCAAGATGACCTACAAACATTTTTTGTCTGATTTTAAGCATTTGCAGATTGGTTTGGGGTTAATGAAAGAAAGTGCAAATTTCCTAGGAAAATTAGGTCAAATTCCCCCCAAGAGTGGAGACTGAATTGTCTTCCCAAATCAAGTAAGGACCTCCAAAGTTTCATAACAAAGTATGGTGATTAATATAAGACAACAACGGATGTCATTATTCGGAATAGCCGCAGATATCATTTTTAATTATCGACGTTTCGGGTCCACAACAGGACTCATCATCAGGATGGTGTGATGTGAAGAAGAGTAGGCGA
>LPNX011140126.1:252979-312466 GCA_001517045.1 Pseudotsuga menziesii
CTAAAATTTTGGGTGTTTTCAAGGCATAACTGGTGTCTCGTTTTCTGGGAGTGTTCTGCTAGTGCTGAAGTTCGAGTCCGCTCATTTCTTATGTCAGCTTTGTGCTCCTTAAGTCTAGTGTTGAAGGAGCGTCCGGTTTCGCCAATGTAGCAGAGCTCACAGGAGCAAGATATTTTGTAGACTCCTTTGCCTTGTTTGTGATCAATCGGGTCTTTGATGGGTCTCATTCTTTGCTTAATGGTTTGAACGGTTTTGAAAGATGTTGTGATATCCTTCTTTTTGAGAATTTTAGCAATCTTGTCAGTGACCCCTTTTATATAGGGTAAGTAGGCTATTTTGATCGGTTTCTGTGAATTGTTCATATTCTCTATCTCATTCCTATTTGCCCTTGTGGTTTGCGTGTTAGTTTTACTCATTCCTATTTGCCCTTGTGGTTTGCGTGTTAAAAATGATATCTGCGGCTATTCCGAATACTGATATTAAAAACATGCACCGCAGAAGCCTAGCAACAGGGATGTCATTAATCATGGTTATTATCTCTGAAAACTAATTATAATGTGAAACATTCATATGACAACTTTCAGTGGAACTGCTTAAGGGAAAATGACACTACTAGTTCAATTTTGACTCATGAAAAGTATATTGAATAGTTTATAGAATGACATGATAAATAGAGACCATATACAACATACAAATTGATTCCCAAACAGCATTAAACATCATAGAAATTCCTCCATACATATATACTATACAAGTCTTTCAAAATTGAATCCAAATACATGAAAACTAGTGGTTTAATAGCATGGAAATGCAAGCTCTTCACATAAGGATTACTTATATTTAGATTTAAAGAGTATATTAACATGAGATTACAGATCCATAAATCATATACCCAATCTTGGGCATCAAATATACTCATCCAAGAGCAAGCACCACTCCAACAAGTGCATTGTCACATGAGAGTATGGGGAATGGTGAAGTATGAATGAGAGAAGGGGGAGATAGATGGAATCTAAAACTTTATGGACCTTAAACCAAAAATTAAAACAAATTAATTAAGATCCAATTGGATGTATGAATTTCCTCTCAATCAACCAACTTGGAAATGAATCAAACTCCCTCGAAATTGGTTCACAAGGAGGGAAAGTGAACACTCGTCGTGGAATGGACAAGCAAAAGATCTCCAAAATTACAAAGTCCAATTAAAAAATGATAAAAATGCATTCTCCTTCCTCATTAAATCCTTTTATTAACTTCATGAGGCCTCATAAGGTCAAATTTACCCCCATGGGCTTCCTCCAACTCATCTTAGTGGTTTAGTAACTCTTATGATAGTCTTGTCATCTTCTTCATGCTACAATTCTTTCCCCAATTAGAATGGATGCCTATAACTCCAAAATGTGTCCTATTGGTAGCTATGTTTATCCATGTCATATCATATTTTTCATAGGTCTGTAATCAAGTCTGAATTTTTCATATTTTTCATAGAATCTTTCATCATTAGTTGTCATAGATTGCATGGAATCTCTTTCCAAGTGGCACACATTTTCTTCTTAGTCTCTTCCTCTTCCATGGGAGTTACTCTCCTTCACTAATTCAAATTCCTTGGCTCATTATATGCTATTTTACACCACATCACCCCCCAAAAATGTTACATTCCCCATGGATTCTAATTTGGATGAAGTTCATGCCAAGTGCGTGGGGGAATCTAGCCACCCAATGACTCCATGATCCTCCAAGTGTCTCTATGAACCAATGTCACCTTATTTTCTTAACATTTATTATTTACATGACCCAATTTAATGTGAATATGGTAAACTAAGGTCCTTTTGGGTCTTATAGCTCCCTTATTACAAAATTTTATGTCTCCACCTCAACCTAGGGAACTAGTAGGTTGGTGAAACATTGTTTGCAACTAGTCTAATTTGGATGGGGACATGACAGTGCTCCCCACCCAATATTTCTTGTCTTCAAACAATTCCAATTTTGGATATTTCAAAAAAAATTCATATTCCAAAGTGGCTTCCTCACTAGAAAAATCCTTCCATTGTACCAAGTATTCCTTTATAGTTATTCTCCTTAGTTGTAATCCCTTGTCTTCACTATACTTTCTGGAATGAGAATGAGTTGTCCTTCATAATTCAAGGGAGGTAATGTTTTTGAAATTGGAGTATGCTTCCCTATCACCTTTTTAATACATGAAACATGAAATACATTATGGATTTTACTTCCTTCTGGAAGTTCCAATTCATATGCCACTTCTCCAACTTTTCGAGCCACTTTGTAGGGACCATAAAACCTTGGTTTGATATTTTCTGAACCTTTTTTCTTTTAAGTAGGTTTGTTTGTATGGTTGAAACCTCAAATAAACCAAGTCATTCAGTTGGAAGTGTCTCTCCACCCTATGTTGATATGCACATTATTTTTGTTGGTCTTGGGAAACCTGCAAGTTATCCTTCAAAACCTTCAAAGTATCTTGACTTTCATCAATCTAATCCTTAGCTTTTGGAGCTCTACTATCACCAAATATGTGGTGAATAAAAGTGGATGAATCATAACCATTAATTGATTTGAAAAGAGACATGCCAATGGACATATGAAAAGTAGTATTATAGAAAAACTCACCCAAATGCAACCATTTGATCCATGCTTTTTGTTTCCCACTAGCATAGTTCCTCAAGTAACCTTCCAACCATTTATTCACCCTCTATGTTTGGCCATTAGTCTATGGATGATATATTGTTCTAGTAGTCAAGTGTGTTCCCACCATTTTGAAGAGTTCTTGCCAAAATTCACTGAAAAATCTGCTATCACTATCACTAACAATGCTCTTGGGAATCCCATGCACTCTGAAAACTTCTCTAAAGAATAGCTCATCCACTTGTGCAGTAGTGAAGGATGCAGTAATAGAAAATAAATGAGCAAATTTAGTGAGTCTATCCACCACTACAAATATGAAATCCTTACCAAGCACTTTGGGTAAACCGGTGATGAAATCCATGGAAATGCTCTCCCATTTTTATTTTGGTATAGGCAATGGATGCAAGATACCAGATGGATGATTGTGCTCTACTTTGTTTTGTTGACATGTTAGGCATTCATTCACATATTTTAGAACATAATTATTTAACCCCTTCCAATAGAATCTTTCTCTCAACATTCTATATGTTTCGAAGAAACCAGGGTGGCCTGCTAAAGGAGAATCTCGAGCACTCTTCAAAACATTTTGCTTCAAGCTCGAACTAGGGACCAAATAGATTATATTTGTGTAGTATATGATTCCCTACAACACCTTATACCTATCATCATGTTTAGTCCCATCAAAAAATTTACAAACAAACTTATCATTGGCATATTCTACTTATAATATAGTTTTCATGTCTTCTGCAACATCCATTAGAGAAATAGAGGGTCTTCTAGATAAGGCATATGATACCACATTATTCCTTCCCTTTAAATATTCAATATCAAATTCAAATGATTGAACCTTACTCACCCGCTTTTGTTGCCTTTCATTTAGATCCTTTTGAGTGAGGAAGTATTTTAGGCTATTATGGTCGATTTTGACCACAAACTTGTTTCTCACCAAATATTATCTGAACTTGATCAAAGCATACATGATGGATAACATTTCTTTGTCATAAACAGAGTAAATATTATCATGTGGTTGTAGCTTCCTACTCTCAAAAGTTATTGGTTGTTGTCCTTGCTTTAGGACTACTCCAATTCCCTCCCCTGATGCATCACATGAAGCAAATAATTATTTGCTTACACAAATAATATTACCAAAAGACTTGGAATATTAAATAAGCCATAATAATATATAAATTGATGATAGAATATATATGATGATAGATTACAAAGTGAGTGCCATATATATATTAATCGTAAAGGCACTTTGGATACTATCCATGAAAGGATGCGTCATTTTAGAATTGTTTACTAATAACTATTTATTAATTATTAATTATTAATTATTAATATCAATATGTAATAATATTAATAATTAATATTGATTTTTAATAGTTATTATTAATTATATAATAGTTATTTAGTGAGTATTTATTATATATATTTTTGTTCATTACATTGTCTCTCCCTTAGAATTGCTTTGTCCTCAAAGCACAATTATGTAAGACTTTATCCCTTGTTTTAGCTCGTAACGCTTTCTCATGACATTGTGTGTTGGTAGTTGCAACATTTGACGAAATAAGATGATACTTTCTTTTAAACATTGTGTAGAAATGTTGCGTCAGTTGTGAATTCATCCATCCGAGATATACCCTTAACGGAATTATTTGCAGATCGATTGTCGAGAGTTGGTGATTTTGTCTTTGCTCTTTGTAAGAATAACACTGGTAATTTTTCTTTTGATTTTTTCGTCTATCATAATGACTCTTGTGATTTGGATCGCGATAAGAAACTCGAATTGCCTGTGAAGTGTTTACTAGAACTTCAACTTTTGGTGCTTCTAACGATTTTTGTAATTGTTTTTCGGAACCATTTTCTGTTGATGCTTGTAGCGATGTGACAATAAGATTGTTCTTTTGAACTTTGATGAGATTTGCATTGCTTCCATTTTTTGATGTTTGAATTTGAGCCTTTGATGACTTCTTTATTGCATTAGTCATCGTTTCTGCTTTAATTTGATGTTGGTTGTATCAACTTATGTGATTTGGGTGACGATAAGGTATTCGAAATGTTTGTGGAACCCATGTAGAAACTTTAATTGTTTGTGATTCTTGCGATTTACTAATTGATAATAAATCTAAGGATTTTTTTAACTTCTGATTTTTTATTTTTTTTATTTGTTCAGTCAAGCCTTGATTCAAAATTTTTAAGCGAGAATTTTCTTCATTTTTTTGTAATAGTTTCTTATTGAAATCATTTTGAAGATCCACTTCCTTTTGGTGGAATTCCTCTTGGCTTTCCTCTTGCGATCTGTTTTCCCTTTTTAATTTTTTAATCTGTGCAATCAAGTCTTGCCTATGATTCTTCAAACGAGTAATTTTTTTCATCCTTACCAGCGACAATTTTTTCAACTTCTTTCTGCTTCTTTTGTTCTGACTTCTGATTACCCTGTGAAATCATCTCTGATATATCCTGGAATTCTTCGGATGTTGGAGGTTCTATTTATGAATTCATTGCAATATCTTGAAATGTGATTCTCTTTCTCTTATAGAAAAATGTCAGAAACTTCTTTTCGACATTCAAGATGAAAGTCCCCAATGTTTTTATCCAGGGTAAACCCAAAATTATGTCACCGTCAAAGCTCCATAAGGAACTAACAATGAATTTCGATGTGACCATATAATCTCCAACACTCAATTGTAAGCCATTTATTTCAGTTCGTTTTTTGTCCAAAATGTCTAACTCTTCCCTTATATTTGACTCAGGAATCACTAAATGGTTAGCGAATTCAGTACTAATATAATTATTTCTTTCAACAGGTGCGATAAAAATGGTGATATCCTTCCCTGCAAGTGTCCCTTTAATTCTAAATAATATTGCAACATTTTTTTGTAAGGTGATAGGAAAATTTTGCTTCTTTTCAATATTAAAATCCATATTCTTGAGTTTTCTTTGAAGTTTAATCAATATCTCCTTTTTTCCAATAGTTTGTAAGAATGTCAATAGATTGGGTGGTTGGGAGAAATGAGTGTTACCTTCCCCACCTAAGTTCAAATCTCACTTGATTTTTAGTAGCAATTATTATGCACCCTTTTAATCTTTTTTTCCCTTTAGTTTTGTAAAATGTGAATAGATTGGGTAGTTGGAAGGAATGAGTGTTACATTCCCCACCTAAGTTCAAATCTTACTTGCTCTTTACTAGTAATTATTTTGCACTTTTATATTCAAACTCAAACCCACCTTAAGAAACTAGGTGTGGTTTCACTTTTACCCTCTCTTTTTTTTCCTTTTCCTTTTATCTTTTCTTTTTCTTAACTTTTTTTTTCTTTTTTCTTCTTTTTTTTACGTTTTTTTTCTTCTTCTTTTGGACAATGTCCAATATTTTAGGGAAACCCTAAAATAAAGCTATAAGCCAAAAATCAGACAAGGTTTGAGAATTAAGGCCAAAGGCCCAAATCAGTCAAATGAGGCTCTGATACCACTTGAAGCAAATAATTATTCGCTGACACAAATAATATTACCAAAAGACTTGGAATATTAAATAAGCCATAATAATATATAAATTGATGATAGAATATATATGATGATAGATTACAAAGTGAGTGCCATATATATATTAATCGTAAAGGCACTTTGGATACTATCCATGAACGGATGTGTCATTTTAGAATTGTTTACTAATAACTATTTATTAATTATTATTTATTAATTATTAATATCAATATGTATTAATATTAATAATTAATATTGATATTTAAGAGTTATTATTAATTATATAATAGTTATTTAGTGATTATTTATTATATATATTTTTGTTCATTACATCACACTTCAAGACAAATGGCTTAGAAAAATCAGGTAATGCAAGAATAGGACAATTACTCATTACCTCTTTCATTATGTGGAAAGCCTTTTCATCATCTTCATGCCATTGGAAAAAATCCTTCTTTATCAAATCAATGAGAGGTGAAGTGAGTTGGTAGAACCCCTTCACAAATTTCCTATAGTAGGTATAAAGCCCAATGAATCCCCTTAATTCAGTGATTCTTTTGGGACATGGCCATTCAAAAATGTCTTTTATATTCTCCAAGTGCACCTTCACACCATCTTAAGCAATGATGTGCCCAAGATACAAAAGTTATGTCAATCCAAACTCACATTTTGATAGCTTAGCAAATAAAAATTGATCATGCAGAATTTTCAATACATTATCTTCTAGATGATGCAAGTCTTCATTCCATGTCTTATTTAATAACCCTATTTGAAATTTTTGGATAAAAGTACAATTTGGGCAAATTCGAGCTTAACTAGTCATGAGTCTAGGGGGTTCCAACTGACAACTTGGTATGGTGAGTTTTATTACATCCCAATATTTCCTATGAACACTTTGGGTCTGAATTTAAGCCTCTGCAACTTGATTTGGGGCTCATGAAAGAAAGTGCAAATTTCCTAGGAAAATGAGGCCAAATTCCACCCATGGGTGGAGGCCAAATTGTCTTCCCAACTCGACTACAACCCTCCCTAACTCGATTTTGACTCATGAAACGTAGATTGAATAGTTCAGATAATGGCATGATAAATAGAGACCATATACAACATACAAATTTATGCCCCAACAGAATTAAACATCATATAAATTCCTTCATACAGATATGATATACAACTCTTTCAAAATGGAAGCCAAATACATGAAAACTAGTGTTTTAATAACATAGAAATGCAAGCTCTTCACATGTGGGTTACTTAGATTTTGAGTTAAAGAGTATATGAACATGAGAGTACAACTCTATACATAATATACCCAATCCTGGACATCAAATAGACTTAGCCAAGTGCAAGCACCACTCCAACAAGTGAACCATCACATGATAGTATGGGGAATGGTGAAGTAGGAATGATAGAAGGGGTACATAGATGGAATCTCAAGCTGTATGGACCTTCAACCTGAAAATAAAAAACCTTCATTCATATCCAATGAGATGTTTGAATGTCCTCTCCATCAGCCAACTTGGAAAGGAACCCAACTCCCTTGAAATTGGTTCACAAGCCGGGTCACAAGCAGAGAGAATGAACACTTATCGTGCAATGGACAAGCAAAAGCTCTCCAACATGCCAAAGTCCAATTAACAAATTATCAAAATCCATTATCCTTCATCATGAAATCTTTTTATTAACTTCATGAGACCTCCTAAGTTCGAATTTCCCTCCATGGGCTTCCTCCAACTCATCTTAGTGGTTTAGTAACTCCTATGACACTTGGCCTCTTCTTCATGCTCCAATTCTTTCCCCAATTCGAATGGATACCTCTAACTCTCAAATGTGCCCTCTTGGTGGTTATTTTTATCCCTGTCATGTCAGCTTTGTGATAGGTTTGCAATCAAGTCTAAATTTGTCCACTCTCCACCAAAGTCCTGCCAACTATATTTTCCCCTAAACATACCAAATTTCCGCATGTCTGTTCACACGATTCGAATGCCAATTACAAACCAAATGGTGTTCAACCTTCCACGGTCTGAACACCACTCCTTTAGGTCTAAGGGGATGGAAATGTCATCGCATAACTCAGTCACCATTAACTTTGCCTCAACTTCACCTAAACCCGTCGAAATGCCAAATGAAATGCAAGGAATGGAAGCCTTACTGCCTTGTCTAGCCACGATGAAGCTTCCCGAAGGGCCTTCGCTATCCCTCTTCACGTGATCGCCCATGGAAATGCCTTGATATTTGAACCAACAGGTGGGAACATTAATGCTTTCCATAAATTATGACAATTGACGACAGGGTGGCAAAAAACAAACATATTCATGCACATTGCAAACTTAGGGAATCCAACAAGTTATGTGTTGGCTTCCACTTTTAACCATTATGCCTTGTTTAATCTTAGCTAGATTGTTTGCTAAGGTGTCAGCTTGCATGCTGTGGTCGCGTCTAATGTGCATTAGATTTGCTTCAAGAATGTGTCGTAGGATGTTGAGAATACATTTATGAAACCAACAATTCTATTGACTAATTCTTCTTTTTTCTTTGTTTGAGTAATCACCAAGAGAAAGTTCCCAAGAATGATGACCTTTTGGGTTCCAAATGAAACAATGAAGTTGAGTCCAATGTATAATGTATGGCGCTCTACTTGATTGTTGGTTTCGCATCCAAGACCTCATTCATAGGTTAATGTTGTATTTTCGTTGGGGTCGAGAATGATCCCCCCTACACCTGCGTGCTTGGGATGCTATAAAATATTATAAATATAAGAATCAATAATTGAACAAGAACAAATACAAATCCATATCTCAGTGCTTTTAAATGTTTTTCACCAAGTGAAGAGGAACCACCCTAAAGAATTCCAACATTATCCCTTTTGAAACCCTAGTCTTACAATAGCGATTGTTAAATATTATTGTGGGGAATGATGAACCGCATTTGGGATAAGGTCATCACACATCACTTACCAAGAAATATTATAATCAAAATGATTATAAGACATAATGATATTTCTCCCTTGATCCCCTCAAGGTTAGGCTCCATAATCAAGATTGATTGTTTAGTTCACCAAAGGAGAAGGGTTTTCGGCAAGGTTATTTAATGGAAAAAAAACATAATGATATTTAGAAATTTAAGTCAATATATTTGGAAAAATAAATTAATATTTTCTGTTTAGAAAAATATCATTTTAAATAAAATTATTTAGAATTATTAAGAAAGGTTTACAAAGAATCTGCAATATACTGAAAAGAAATATAAATTATTTAAAATAGTGTCTTATTTTAAATGGAAAAGTTGCAAATAACTACAATACATTTCAAAATAATATAGGTTATTTAGAATAGTGGTTGAAGTTTAAACAAAAGTTCATATATTCTATTTGGAAAAAATATCATTCTTAATAGTAGAACTATTAGGAAAGATTCACAAGAATACGATTCACAATCGCCTTATTTTGAATAAAACAATTGAAAATAATTGCAATAAATATTTAAAATAAGTTTTGAAGCTAAACAAAAATGTTATTAAGAAAATAATGTCACAAACAACACATGAACATACAACACACGAACATGGAACACTAGAATTGAGAATAATTGCAATGCATTTTAAAATAACATTAGTTATTTAAAATAGTTTTTGAAACTAAACATAAACGTTATTAGGAAAGTAAAGTCACAAACAACATAAAACACGAAATATAAAACACTAGATATAACTGATATATTTAATATCCAAATAAATCAACATAAATCATTAGATATGACTAATATATTTAATATCCAAATAAATTAATAAATAACATTATGATAATTTAGATTATATTTTACAACCTCACATATATAGGAGTGAAGTTGAATCAATAGAACAGAGATAGATAAAAGCTATAATTGTTTATTAATGAATTATAAATGAATCTAAAATTCAATTTAGTCTTACAATTATTAATAACTGAACAACCTTGATATAAAATTTGCAAGAGCATTGAAGGCTCTAGACACCTTAACTTCTACACAATATTTGGATATTGCATTTGGTACACGTTTCTTCATAACATGGAGTGTACATATTCTCTTCTTTTTAACACAATATTTGGATATTGCATTTGGTACACGTTTCTTCATAACATGGAGTGTACATATTCTCTTCTTTTTAACACCAAACTTGATAATGGTTTCAAACCTTGACCAATAGATAGTTGCTATTGAAGGCTCTCCTCAACAACAGGATAAGAAGCACAGGTTGCAACACCTACAAAGACGCAATCCAAAATTGGGTTATCATATTTCCCTATGCAAAAGCTTCTAAAATGCAGATTCATTAAAAAAAAAATAAGATACATAAACATAAAATAACTCACCACACATATTCTTGCCCATCTCCATCTTGAAGTATCCTCCATCACCCCAGCTATTTCCCCAGGAATTCTTGATGATCCAGTATGGAGTCCCCTCCTCGCTTACACCATACCCAACAGCCAAAACAGCGTGGTTGACATCCTGCAAAATATGTTCATACCCATATTAATACTTTTGCAGATAGCGGCCTCACAAACAATTCATAAAGCCTAATGAGGCAGAGTTGGAAAGTTTTAGACCCAAAGGCAATCTAGATTTTCATGACTGGGACATGCTTGACTCAGGTCCAGGATTTCACATATAGACCTAGACAAAAAGGTAAAAAGATCATCCTTGCTGATTTTGATATACTTTGAATTTTGGGTGCCTCAATAAAAAGAACAATGGACAATCAGTTCCAACAAGTTGAGTGCTATACTTTGAAGTTTGGGTACTTCAATAAAAGGAACATTAGACAATCAGTTCCAACAAGTTAATCTGAATTCAAATGTACATTTTTTTACTAGAACAGTTTTTTCTAGTTCGAAAACTTATTGCACCAATAGAAGGGAGCGCTGTAGGGAGGTGCTTTTACAGCATGCGGTGGGAGAAATTTTTGGGTAGAAAAGGCTAATAAAAAATTGGGAAAAAAAATTTGACCAACCACAATTATGTGAAAAAAAACAGATAGAAAACAAATAATCTCACTAACATAGATCCAACTTGACCCGGACCTGATTTTTTGTTAAATGCTTAATAGATCTGAGGTTAAGATTGCTTTATACTGATATATTTCACATAAGATTGCTTTATACTGATATATTTCACATACTGTTGGGCCTTGACCACAAGTTGTGCTGGTGAAGACTCCATCCTTGTAAAATCGGAAGTCCTGAATAACTTCGAATGCCACACTGACAGGGCGAACTAGACCTACGGCAGCTTTGAGTTCATCTTCTGCCCCCTGTACATCATTAATACAGAATAAAATTCATTTATTTCAGCTTCAGATTAATGGGAATAGTTGCATATATCAACAAATAAGCAGTTTCCAACATAATGGGAAGCAAAGCTACTTTCTCAGCAATGAATTGGAATAGTTGTATAAAACAACAAAATAGGCAGATTCCGATCAAATGTAAAGACAAACGACATTCTGAATTGGAATAGTTGTATAAAACAACAAAATAGGCAGATTCCGATCAAATGTAAAGACAAACGACATTCTGAGCAATAAAGGCAAATATGATGAGGAAAACAGGACTTACCAAACTGATGTTGACACTATCAGCAACCTTTACACCAATATTTTTTGCATCATATTTACAAACACCATCTTGAGCTGTGTAAGGATAGGCTTCCTCAGTGTCAAGCCCTCCATTGTATTTAATATACTCAAATGCTTGGGATGGCAGACCACCATTGCAGCCAAAGTTGTTAAATGCTCCAGCACAGTCAATCAACTGCTGTTCAGACAGGATAACAGCCTTTCCAGTAGCCTGAGTATAGGCAGCCTCTAGTGCTCCAGTGGTGCTGCAATATTCAATCAAATTATCAGCATGCTTTTGGTCTACCATGGTTCCCCAATGAGTATCAAATTGACAAATTTAGCTGTTTCTCAATTATTAACTTAATTTATAAAAGAAATTAAAATGGAATGTGTATCTACCTGAATGTCCAGCAAGATCCACAATGACCTTGATTTTTAACAGGGCTGACTATGCCTTCTTCTCTCCAGTCCTTCTGTTAACGCATGCCAACCAAACAAAAACATCAAAAAAAAGTTCATTATTTTTTTAGATTCTGCATATTACAATTTCTAAAGAAGGAAGAGGGAAGATTGATCCAATCATATAACATAGTTTGATGGGGTCTAATGGTTAAGAACATGTGTTTCCTTTTAAGAGGTTGCATGCTCAAATTTGAAGGGAGTAAAGTGTGTACACCTCCCTAAATTTTAACAGTCAACTCCCTATAATTTGACAAAATACTTTCATAAATCTATAGGTTTATGAAGGTAATTCATAATTCTAATGGTTAAGAACATGTGTTTCCTTCTAAGAGGTTGCATGTTCAAATTTGAAGGGAGTAAGGTATTTGAAGGGAGTAAATTTATAGTCAATTCTCTATAATCTGACAAAATACTTTCATAAATCTATAGGTGTATGAAGGTAATTCATAATTCTAATGGTTCAGAACATGTGTTTCCTTCTAAGAGGTTGCATCTTCAAATTTGAAGGGAGTAAAGTATGTACACTTGGTAAATTTTAACAGTCAAATCCCTATAATCTGACAAAATACCTTCATAAACCTATAAATTATCATAGAATGAAATTGTTTCCTAAAGTACTAGATTGCCTAAAAATTGGCATAGACACAGTTCATGGAAGGCAACAGACCATTCTCTCCGCTGTAGACTATATCATCTATAGAAGGCCCTATTAGAACAAAACTGTATGCTTCTTTGCACATCCAAACAATGTCAACAAGACAGATACACATATAACGAGGGTTTGAAGTTTTCATTCCTTGTCATGAGTATTTTTAAATATTTAGTATCATTAAGAGGATTACTGTATTACCTTCTCAGGAAGCTGGGCTTCCGTCAACTTGTGTTTACTCTTGGTAGCCGAGCAATCCTGTGAAGCACCCAAATGTTTTCCACGGAATTCCTCCCATGCCATGTCAGCAAACTCTGCAACATTATTCAATACATTTATCAGTTAGATATTCATTTCAGTTTAGTGTGAGCAAGATAGGCCTTGCTGAACCAAAAACAAAGCACCTGTCTGATTAATTGCCACCAATTTTTAGACCATCATCAAGATTTTGAAGATTTTAAATTTCAGCCAAAAACAAATCTAAAAAGAGGGAGAGGGGTGATTTGATTTACGATTGGTTCCCAAAGTATAAGGAAGCTTCATGCTGTTTTTTAACTCAATCAACTCCACGTTGTTCACAAAAGCATTGTATCTGTGCACAAGCTGGTGGACTGTATCGTACTTCTTGTTATGCCTGCACGGGATTGAAAGAAAAGCATTACAAACACTCGCTGGCTGCCATTTTTAGTTGCCCTCTTAAATACCCACACACATGATCATCAATAAAACACAAGGGAGACCCAATTCAGCCATGAAGACCCAATTTAAATCAATAACAGCAGAGACCTGCGAGCGAACTCCGCAAACTGTAGAGACTTGGGATGGGTTCCAAAGAGCTTAAAGAGATGGGGTTCCAGGTCATGAATCTTATCGGTGACCATATCAATATACTCTGTTTCTTCGAAGGACCCTGCCGCTGTTACAGCAATGGTCAGTGCAAACAAAGTGCTGAGAAAAATGGCCGGAATGCGAGCCATGGCGGGCGGTATTGATTGTATCTCTGAAGTGAACAAATGCAAGAACTGTGGTGAAGAGTGAATGATGTCGCTACGTTTGGATGGGAGCTATTGAATCCCTACGTTCTGTATATATAATGGCGGAATGTGGAAGTATAACAATGGCAAAAGAAGTATTTTCAGGTGGGGCATCGCAGTATGCACGCAAACTGCAGCGAACAAGCAAAAAGAAGCTATTTCGTGCAGGATTGGTTCAACCTTACTTGTAATAGACGTTTCTTCATTTTGAAGATACGCGTGTGAGGATTTGAACTTTGATGCGGCAATTACAATACCCAACTTTGATCCATTGCAGTGATTCAGCTATTAGTATTAATATTAGTTGCAATTTCCACATTCTTTACAAAACGTCTATCCTAAATAAATATATATATATATATATATATATATATATATAAATAAAAGGGCATTTGGGGGCAAAAATGGTGTTGCCTCAAAGTTAGAAAATAGCATAAGGTCTGTCTTTTTAACTTTTTGATAAGTTTTTAAATTATTAAACAAGAAAAAGTTTTAAATTATTAAACAAGTGAAATTAGCAGCAAAGTTTTTTTGAGAAGTTTTAAATTATTAAACAAGTGAAATTAGCTAAATTAGCAGCAAAGCTTTTTTTAGAAGTTTTAAATTATTAAATAAGTGAAATTAGTAGCAAAACTACTTATACTTGTCTTAAGAAATGGTTTAGTTTAATAATTTAAAAATGTTTTAATTTAATAATTTTACATATCTAGGTTTAATCTATTAATTTAAAAATGTTTTAATTTGATATTTATAACCCAAATTTAATCTTATAATTTAGAAATGCTTTGATCTAATAGTTATTTTTTATTTTTTTTTCCACAGAAAAAAATTGTAACTTTTATTCAAAATTGCATTCTCATATGAACCATATCATTTACTGATCAGTGTCCATTATCACCATTAATTATGCACATAAATGCTTTTACAAAAAGATAATAATTGATATGAAATCAAATTATATTCAATCCATAAAGATATTGAAATCAATTCACATAATGTTCATCAGAAAACAAAAATCATCAAAATTGTACAAGCTGTAAATCATCTGACATTGATCTTCAAAACTGTCTACTTGTAATCATCATCAGAAACTGAAGAGTATATATATTTCAACCTTCAAATATAAATTGTCAAAGATAGAAAGTCTTTATCAAAAAACATTGATCTTCAAAGTATAAGCTTTGATCTTCAAAACTGTACAAGTATCCACCCAAAACCTCATCAAAGACTTTATCCAAAAGCCCAAAACTATATCAAGTTTTAAACCACCTTTGATTTCAAAGTATATACTTTGATCTTCAAAGCTCTAAGAAACATCACCCTGTCATCCATTAAATATTATGAAAAAACAGTGATTATCCATATGTGGAAGCTCATAACTATAAAGTTTTTAACCTTCAAATCTACAGTGAAGATAGATAAGTCAATAAAGAGCTGTCACAACAAATCATATAGCCAACAAAAGACATTCAGCCTACCCATTGAATCTCATGACTCTCCCATCCGTTTCCTAAAAAATCTAAAAAGTCTCATAATAGTTATATGTAGGTCAAAGTTAAAGTTTGAATTGAAAATAATTGGATAATAAATAGAAAATCATAATAAAATGTTATTGTCATTTAGAAAAATCAAAATTGTATAGAGATTTTATAAAAGTTGCATTTTTTTACTAACAAAATTTTACCAAAATAAATTACATTTTTTTCTATTAACAATAAAAGGGCTAAATAAATTATTAAACTTTCGTAAATCTCTAGTATAATGTCAATTAATTAAAATATTAATCATCGTATATTTGTTTGAATAAACCAATAAATATTTTTTAGAAATATTAAAAAAATAAAACAATCTTTAGTTTCATTAATATGTTAGTTTATGAAATGTGAAAAAAATCTGAATTGAATATCAAAATAAATATTTGAAAATTTTAATTTAAAATTTTTATTCAATAAATTTATATAAAAAATATTATAATATGTTAAAGTTTTTATATATATTTAAAAAAATATTATATCTAAATAAAAGTTCTATATGATATAGTTATATTAATTTATTATGATGTGATTGTTACATCTATCAAGATTAGTCATTATGACTATTTTAATAAACAAGACACTTGGCATTATTAGATTTTATTTCTAATTTTTTATAAAAAATTATAATATATTGTTGTATATATTTAAAAAAAGTTTATTATATTTAAATAAAAGTTGTAAATAGTGGTATAGTTTATAATCAATCATTGTGATGTGATTGTCACACCTATTAAGATTAGTCATTATTACTATTTTAATAAATAAGACACTTGTCATTGTTATATACTTTTAAAATATAAAAATTTATATTTTAAAATATTGTTTATATCTAACAATTTCCTTTGCACACTAAAGAAAATTAGTCAAATCATTAAAATGAAGCATCATAAAATGAAAAAAATAGATTTTAAAAAATAAAATAAATTTTTTTTATTTTGAAGACATTAATTTAATATATAAATTTTATAAAAATAATGTAGAACTTTTCAAAAAGTATATAAATTAATTAAAGTTAAAACTATTGTTTCACTCAACCATAATTATATACCTATCTTTGAAGTATAATAATAAAAGTAAACTATTTGTAACAATATTTCTTAAATAATTAAAAAAGCATTTCAAAATTTTAAAAAAATGGAAACTTATCATAATTGAATGTGAGTTGTTTTTTTATAATTATTATTATTCTGACAACTATTCGAGACCATTTTGTTTTGATAATGGAAAGAAACTTTCCCACTGAAAGGGATTATGTGACACCTAAGAAGACCTATTGTGTTTGAGCAATTAAAGGGAAGAACTTTTTTCAATGAAAAGAAAGAATCTTAAAGGGAAGAACTTTTCTCTATGAAAAGAAAGAATCGTGGGGTAATTTATAAATATTTTTATGGTTATTTTTAAGCAATCAAAATAATTTTATGGAAATAAAAAATGAAAGTGATATAATTAAAGGATTGCAGTATATACATAAAAAAAGAAAAATGATGAGAAAAATGATATAATTAAAGGATTGCAATTGTTACATTTAAATAATGGATAAGCATGAATTAACATTTTGATTCTATTTTTAAAGAGAAGAATTGAGATATATCAATATGTATTTGTTTTTATCATGTATTTTTTCTAAATGAGAGTGTATATATACATGCTTATATATGTGTGTGTTGGGATGGGTGGGGAGAGGATGAAAATTGTATTTTTCATCGGTTAGATTGAAGCTTGCTTATCTTTAGCTTCATTTGCAATCCTCGTAAATGGATTAGCTTTATATTTCTTCCATGCTTTGTGAGGTCTTCATCAAGGATGCCCTCTATCCTCTCTTCTCTTCCCAATTATCATTGAAGGTGTCAATGGATTGATGCATGTTGAATGTCAAATGAGTAATATCAAGGGTATTAAGATAGCTGAGAGGGTCCATATCACGCATTCGATGTTTCCCCTTCAAGAATGGCCATGCCCTTAAAGCAAAGACCTAGATACTTGAGCTTTTCTATCTAGCCATGAGCATGGAGATATACATGTCAAAATATTTCATCAAATTCAATCTTGTTCCTCATCTCCGCACTATTATGATACATAAGTCATTGCTTAAATTTCTCCTTGCAAGATTTTGATAAGAAACTTGCCTAACTAGGCTTCCAATTCAATCCAAACAATTATAAAATCCAAGACTATACTTGGTTACTTGACATAGTGAAAGTAAGAATATCCCATTGGACCCATAAATGGATATCAAGATCAAGCCAAATTGTATTGATTACAAGTGTGTCATTCAATGTACATGTATATTCACTCTCGTTGGCATCCTCTCCTAAACATATCCTCACCAAACACAAGCAATCTATTTCTCCTACCTTCAGAAGGGAAACAAAGAAGAGGAACAAATTTAGTATTGTGGAAAGCAGTGTCTCCACTGACTCTTACATGTTGGGGGATAAAGCACATCAAAAATTTGCCACTACCCTCACAACAAAGGAATCCTTGAAACTCATTGTGAAAAAGGGATTGTGGCAAGAGGTCAGTCTACAATAATTATTTAATACCAACAAACTTGGAAGAACGGAAACATAATCCAAAAATTCTCACTGGGGAGGCTCCAATTTTTGGAAAGCTATCACATGATACACATCTAATAGTTAATCATCTCTACTGAGATGGCATAAAGGTAAATATGGGATTAGATAGATGGGTAGGACAAGATCTAGTATATCATATTCCCTCTTAACCATTGAATGCACTAAAAAATCGACAATTGAAAACACTCAACTAAGTTTCCCATGCCTTATGCATTAATCCACATATCTTGCACATTTCCAAAGACCTTGGTTGAATGGTATTGAACATTAGTAGTTGACAAACATCACAAGACAACTTATCAAAGCAAGTACACATTCAAGAAGGAAAGAGGGCACTCTATTATGGGGCACAAATCCATCAATATGTAAATTGGGTGTGAATATTAGATACAAAATAGCCTCCATGTCACCATATCACTACTGATGTTGGTGAACCAAACTATGGAAAGTTGCAGACCCTCCTAAAGCTATCTTTCTTTGCATGGATGTTTATTAAAGGAGTAGCTCCCACTTGGGACACATTGAAAAGGAAAAGTTGGCAAGGCCCCACTAGAGGTCCACTATGTGGAGAACATGAAGAAACCATCCCTCATATTTTAGTGCCCTATCAATTATTTAAAGAAGTATGGGTTGTCTATTCTAGCCTCAATCTATAGCATCATCCATGGTAGGAGAAAACATAAACATGACACTCCACCAAATACAAACAAAGATTAGCAATGGAGGTAATGTGGCCAATTTGTTTAGCTTGAAATGAATGCATATTCTAGAATAGGATTGCAAGTCCCTACAAAACATTCCACAAGCTAAAAGAAAGTAGTTAGAAACCCTTGGCTCCCAAACCACCAAATCCTCTTACACTTGGACTTGACCCATCTCATGCTTGAGGTAAGTTTAAGGAGCCTCTCAAGCTAACCTAAGTATCGGCTATTGGAAATTTTATATTATTTGCATGTAAATCGATTGGCAAAGTCAGTAGTTGAATGGTTTAAGTCAACTGGAGTCAAAGGCGACAAACACTGGAGGTCTGATCGACCGACTAACTGGAATAGTTGTTCGGTCGAAGGAAAATGACTAGTCAATGGGAAGACAACCGAACGACTAGAAGCTCAATAGAAAATTGACCAAAGTTGACCTAGTCAAGTCAACTGCAACAGAATAACTAAAAGTAGTTAGAAGTTATGGATTGTCATTAATGATCAATTGGTTGTATTGCATATATAAATAAAATGTCATGGCTATCCATAATATACTATACTATGAAAGCAGTAATGTGTAGCATGATCATGTAATGAAGTGTGATTTATGATCTAGTAAGTCATGGTTGTAAATACTTTTTCTGAGTGTTTGATTAATAGATGAGCAAAATATCACTAGTTTGTTGGTTTTCCTCTAAGAGATAGGTTTCCAGGGTAATTTATCGTAGCGTGTTGATATTATTGTGTACCATTGTCTTGTGTTTAGTGCATTTGACTCTATGAATCAATTTTCAAACCTATTTAATCAATATTATACCTAATAGTTGGTATTAGAGTTGTATATGGATACAATGGGATGCCTTTGTTACTGAGGTCTTGGCTTGGTCTTGGATCTGGGGAATACCTACTATAGTGGGAATCTTTTGAAAGCATTGATTTATAGTTAAAATGGTTAGCACCTCAAGGATAGAAATTGAAAAGTTTGATGGAAAAAATTTTGAGCTTTGGAAGCTTAAGGTGGAGGATCTCCTTGTAGATTGAGAACAATGGATTGCAATCAACCCAGGAACGAGTGCAACAGGTGTGTCGAAGGAATACTGGAAAAAGATTTTAAAAAAGGTAAGAAGTACAATCCAACTTTGCTTAGAAAATTATGTATTGTTGAATGTCTTAGAATAAGACTCTTGAAAGAAGATATGGAAAAAATTGGGGAACTTATAAAATCGAAATATCTAGTTAACAAGTTCTTTATTCGAAAGAAGTTATCTTCTGAGGATGAGAGAAGATGACTCGGTCAGAGATCACTTGAATTTAGTCAACACTATTATCAGTCAATTGTTCTTTATGGATATTAAATTTACCAACGAATTAAAATGCATCAATATGTTGTGCTCTTTGCGAAATTCCTGGGATAGCTTGGTCATGGCTATTGGAAGCAACATTACCACATTGAAGATCAATGACGTGGTCACATATTTGTTGTTAGAAGAGATGAGATGAAAGAACATGGAAGGAGTGACCCACAAAGCCTTGATAATAAGAGGTCAACCGGTAGACATAGGAAAAGGAAAAACCTTTGGTAGAAGATCAAAGTCGAGAGGTAAATCTAAGGCTAGATTGTTTTGTCCAAGGATGAAAACATTCCGGTGATGTGGAAAATTCAGGCATTATAGATAAAACTGTAAGTTAAAAGAAGTCAAAAAATACAAATGGTTTGATGAAGGTCAGTCGAATGATGGTAAGTATTCATGAGAAGAAAAAGGAGATGTGTATTTTCCCCCCACGAGTACACATTCAGATTATGACTCTTGGCTAATTGAATTCGGTGCGGCATACCATATGACTAGGATAGTTGGATGAGGTAAAGTTCGAATGGAACTAAAAGATGTAAGAATAGGAACATTTCCAAGAGTACTGTATATCCCAGGTTTGGTTTGAAACCTGATCTCAATAAGAAACATGGGGAATGCAAGAGTGTAGTCTGTATTTGAGAAAGACACATCTACAATATGGTGCGAGGAGAAATGGTACTGATGAGGGGATTTCAGATTGGAACCTTGTATAAGCTATTGGGAAGAACATACATAAATGAAATTGCAAGTGTGTTCTATTATAATGTCCCTTTCCACTTGACTACCCAAGGGACAATGAATTAGTACATCGGATTCCTGTGGACTATAGTCGCTAGGAGAGGGAATTAATTTATTATTTAATATCACCTGGAGAAAAAAGTACTTTTATAAAGTGACATTGAGTAATAAATTAGTAAAGTGACTATTGACAAAGTCACTTTATTATTAAAAGGGGGAAAAGGTAAAAATGGCCAAAAAGGGTCAAGATGGGTTTAAAAAGGGGAGAGAGCATCACTTTTCATTCATTCATGTTATTCTCATTTTCAAAAAGTGTTTGGAGAGCTCTTGATATTCTTTCTCTTGGAAAAAACCCTAAGGGAGAGGAAAATAGTTTCGATGGTGAAACCATCCACCCTAGCTATCTTATGAAAATAAATCAATCAGATTTCTCATATGCACTTAATTGTTGTGATGGATATCTAATTTTTCTTGAAGATCTGAAGATTGAGGTTGAGTTTCAAGGGATTGTTTGAGGGGGGCGCATTGCTAGAGGAGAACATACTAGATGAAGGGAAAATATTACTTTTTGGTCCTCTTTATCTTGTGCTTATTATTGCATACACTCATTGAGGTTTCTTTCTGGTTGTATCATTACTTAGTACTAAGGAATGAAGGTTGCACTCTCCCCACAATTCAACTCACCAACAGAGAAGGGAGTCGCACTCTTGTAGAGACTTAGCCCTTGTGGCGAGGGTGCAATCTGTAGAGAGAGATGCACTTGTTGTGAAGGGTATCTAAGCCCCAAATCATGTTGCTAGTTTGGTCCATAGTATTACACTAAGACAAAGCACTCCAACCTATGGTGATAAGAATATCTACAAGAGGAACCATATCTAAGTTGTTGTGACAACGTGTGCATTGGAAGCTACCATCTCACAGAGGATAGATGCAGATATGAGTAGAGAGGCATGGGTCAATGTTGGTGTATCTATGTTGGTCGTGACTATTGAATATCTCCACAAATATGTTGAACATTTCTTCCCGTTTGTTGTAAGTTAAGTGTCACGAGGGGAAGTGTGTACCAAGTTGTTGTGCTATTATGTGCAGTCATAGTGTGTTAATTTCTATCCCGTTGAAAAAGGAAGAGGAACATATCGATATTCAAATAGGGGATTGTCTATTTCTATTATGCTACAGGTAATATTGTAATCAAGTTTCTTGTCATAACTCTCTCTTTAAAATTTGTTGTTGAATTGTGTGTTCTTGGGCACTAATAAAATAAATCTTTCCTAGTGTTCTTTATGTATGTTTTTTGTTTAAGGGTATAATGTTTTTGCATAGTAATTTTAAAGAGGAATTATTTGTACATAACCAGTCATTAGAAATCCAATAGAACACCCAACAAATTCTCTAATATCATCTACATAAATTTTCCAATGGGTCTCTGCAAAGTGTTTGTCAAAAATAGTCAACCAAAAAGGGAATATCAATGCGTGGAAGTAGGAAGCATATTGCATTTACTTTTCAAGTAAGTTCTATAGAAACTACAAAACAATAGCTCCCAAGTGTTTGAAAATATACAAACCAAGTCCCATCGTCAACAAGTCAAATATTTAACTCAATCTCTAACAAGGGTATTTACATCTATCAAGTGTCTAACAACATATCTTCTTGTCTAGTCGATGTGATCATGTTGTGGCATCAAAAGATGGGACATATAGGTGAGAAAAGTATTCCTTCTATGCATAGAAAAGGTATGGTCAAAGGTCTCCCTAGTTTCTATGAAGAAGTTGAATTATGTGAAAAAAAATCAATGGTAAACAGAGTCGTATAAGGTTTTCATCTTGTGCTAATAGGGATAAGGATTTTAAGAACGTGTGTCACCCTCCTCTTTATTTAGTTAGTAAATTTTTGTTGGACGCATATGCTTTGTAAGTCATCCCGTAGTAGATTGTATTATCCCACATACATGAGGAGTAATAGTTGTTTAGATTAGATTGAGTATATAAGTACGTGTTGAGGCCAATGAAGGCATCCATGAGTTATTTTGTATTGAGCTTGCTCAAAGGAGGTTGACCCCTCAAAGTGGCATGCAATCAATAAAATCTCTTATGCGCTAAAATCTCTTATGCGCTATGTTATTGTTTTTATATCGTGCATTTTCAATGTTATTTCAAGAGGTTCCTCACAAATGGTATCAGAGCACCTTTTTAGGCTCGCTGAGTGGAATTTATGCCATTTTTTATTTTGTAGTGCTTCTCGGTGATG
This sequence comes from Pseudotsuga menziesii, assembly GCA_001517045.1. Taxonomy (NCBI): domain Eukaryota; kingdom Viridiplantae; phylum Streptophyta; class Pinopsida; order Pinales; family Pinaceae; genus Pseudotsuga; species Pseudotsuga menziesii. The sequence continues at coordinate 275,992 of LPNX011140126.1, forward strand.
TGATTATTATAGTGGTGCTTCTTCTTTTCATCTGTATTGTTCAGTCGAATTAGGGAATAAACCATGTCTACTTAACTGTGGGAAGTACTTGGGCATATCCCTAAAACTCATTGTGAGGAGTACCACGGGAGCCCTGAAGTAGCTGGACATTGAGAGGACCTGCCAAGCAAAAAGGGAAACGACCCCTACATGATTGACTAGTTCCCACCCATGAGGTAAACCAAGAGTTTTCATTTGTGGCAAAGTGTTTATCACTTTTTTCTGAGCCATGGATTGAGGGGTACTTTCCCAATACACAAGTCGTTAAACATCATTGGTGCTCGAGTGACTCCCCTGAACCTTTAGGAAGTTGAACATACCTGGGTTCCATATCTATTTCCAGTTGATAAAGCACATATTTCCATAGCCGCCACAAATCAATTCCATTGAACCGAAAATTCACTAGAACCCCCATAATTCCATTCTACATATTTCCTTCCTTGAGGACCCTATCCTAAATTCCACTTCCCGAAGCCTGAAATCGCACATTTGTTTATCTTTAGGGTTTTCCATAACTTTTTTTATTCTCATCCGATCGCCTTCAAATTTTGCCACAATGTTTGTTTCCCATTTTTGCTTCCTTGTCCCTCTCTGAAAAGTTTTCCTATTCTTTCACCCCACTTCTGAAATTCTCATTTTCTGCTTCCCTGTCTCTCAAAAAGTGTCCAAAACCTAGTCAAACCCCAATTATCCACTCGATTTTTTCCCAATTCCAAATTTTCCTTTTCTAAAAACCTTTATGTTTTTGTTTTTCTACCCATTCAAAAAAAAACTCTTGGTTATGGTTGTCACCCGCACAGGTGAAAATAAACAAATGGAAGAAGAACTTGTCGCACTCAAGACCAAACTCCAAGATCTTGATGAAAAATTTCTTCGCCTCCATCTTTAGCACAGCCATGAGAAACCACCAACAACCCGAGTCTTCTGCAGACAATGGGTTCTCTTCTTCCAACAATTTTTGTGGGTCAGAGCTTGATTTTCCTTGCTTCAATTGAAATGATCCGACTGGATGGATTTATAGGGTAGAACAATATTTCAGTCTGCATAACACTTTTGATTTCAATAAAGTACCACTTGCATCCTTTCATTTGTAACATGAAGCCCTTCAATGGCTACATTGGTACATCAAGGCTCATGAAGAGCCAAACTGGACAGATTTTTGTGAACTCCTTTTGCAAGGATTTGGCCCTAGTGATTTTAATGACTTCACATGAGAACTCGCCAAACTTCGCCAAACTAGCACTATGAGGGAGTATCATACAAAATTTGAGAAAGTGGCCAATCGCACAAAAATATTGTCTGATGCATTCTACATGAGTTTTTTCTATCAGTGGTCTAAAGGATGCAATCTGATCCGAGGTTAAAATGTTTTTCCCCAACATAATGATGGAAACCCTAAGGTTGGTTAAGTTAGTGAAGGACATGATCATGGCTTGACAACGCTTCAAATCCAATTTTGTTCCATTCAAAAATATGGTTCCCCAAAGACCTACAATCTCGCCAGCTCCTAGAACCACTCCTATCAAGCATTTGTCTAAAGTCGAGATGTGGGCACGTAGAGAAAAATGGATTTGTTATAATTGTGATGAGAAATTCACCTAGGAACATCGATGTGCTAAGCAAAGGCTCTATCTCTTGGATGTAGATTCTTCGCCCGCACCTAACATTTCTAATGATGCTCGAGATCTAGTAGATGTTGAGGATGACATTCAACAGCTTCCTGTTGACCCTTCTGTTAAGGACGACCATCCAGAGATATCTTTCCATGCATTAGTCAGAGTCACCACCCCACAAATCATGCGGATCAAGGGTTTCTTCAAAAATATCCCTCTTACAATACCCATTGATTTTGGTATCACTCATAACTTCATTGACCCCAGGATTGCCAAACATGATGATTGTTTTGTCCATCCTTAATCCAATTTTGAAGTCATGATTTCCAATGGGGGCACCTTACCTTGTAAAGGGAAGTGTCGTAATGTGTGAATCTCTATTGAGATTATAACTTGTGCTCTGATATGTTTTCCTTTCCCTTAGGCGAATGTGATGTGCTTTTGGGCACTCAATGGTTACGCACACTTGGACACATTTTATGGGATTTTGTTGAACTTTGGATACATTTTTTAGTCAATGGGAAAAAACATACATTGAAGGGCTTACAACCATGGTCTCTCAACATCATCAATTCACATCGCATGGAAAACGTCCTTAATAAGAATTCACATGGTGTCATCATTCAATTCCATTACATTCAGATGCAACCTTCAGCAGTCTCAACTACTCCCTTGGATCTACAACAAATTTTGGATCGATATGCATATGTTTTTGTTGAGCCAATGGGATATGCATATGGTTTTGTTGCTCCTTCTTGAAAGCGTCCTCCCAACATCATGCCCTATCGCTACCCATTTCACCACAAGACAGATATTGAGATTCTTATTCGGACTTACTGAAGCAAGGTATTATTCTCCCTAGTACCAGTTCCTTTTCTTCACCAGTTCTTCTTATCTAAAAAAAAGATGGGTCATGGTGCCTCTACATTGACATTCAAGAACTTAATCACATCATAATCAAGGATAATTTTCCAATTCCTGTTGGTTATGAGCTTCATGGTGCTCATTTTTTCTCCAACTTGGACCTTCATTTTGGGTATCACCAAATTCAGTTTCATGAGGATGATATCCCTAAAACAACTTTTCGCACACATAATGGCCACTATGAGTTTTTGGTCATGCAATTTGGCCTCATGAATGCTCCTTCCACATTCTAGACATTGATGAATAAAATATTCCAGCCCTACTTGTGGAACTTCATTCTGGCCTTCTTTGATGATATCCTCATCTATAGTAAAGCATGGACTGGGCATCTCCAACATCTGGATCTTGTACTGCAACTTTTATGTGATCATCATCTCTGTGCCAAACAGTCTGAATGTGTTTTTAGGTAGAAGGAAGTAGAGTATCTTGGGCATATTGTTGCAGCACAAGGGTTTCATTTAGATCTTGCCAAAATAGATTCCATGAAAATTTGGTTGCATCCTCAGACACTCAAGAGCCTTCGTGGGTTTTTGGGAATGACTGGATACTACCACAATTTTGTCAAGGATTATGGGAATATTGCAGCTCCATTAACAACTCTATTGAAAAATGATTCTTTTACATGGACACATGTTGTTGAGTGTGCATTTGACAAACTAAAACAAGTTATGTGTACCACACTTGTTCTAGCTATGCCTGATTTTTCCAATCCCTTCACTATTAAGAGTGATGCTTGCGACAATGGAGTTGGTGTTGTTCTCCTTCAAGATGAACATCCCATTGCATTCACCAGCAAATCTCTTTCTGGTAAAAATTTAGCCACCTCTATATATGAGAAGAAAATGATGGTTATTTCGCATGCAGTACAGAAGTAGTGGCCATACCTCTTAGGGAATCGTTTCTACATCAATACTGATCACCAGAGCCTGAAATATTTCTTGGAACAATAGGTATCATCCCCAACACAACATAAATGGGTTATCAAAATCATGGGTTATGACTATGAGATCACTGACAAAGAAGGGTAAGGACAATCTTGTGGTGGATGCTCTTTCCCGCAAATTTGATGACCATGTTTCTATTTTAGATATTTCTATACCTATTCCAAAATGGTTACAATATGTTCAATAAGGATATGTCAACAACTCTTCATTATATGAAATCATCCAAAAGTTGACCAGTAACCCTTATGCTTCACCGCATTACTCTTAGGATGGTTCTTCTCTAAGATACAAGGGTTGTTTGGTGCTTCCCCAGAGCACAAATATTCACTAGGCTATCTTTTATGAACTTTATGCTTCTCCATTGGCAGGGCACTATGGGTTCCTCAAAACGTATGAGCGGGCACGACATAAATTATTTTGGAAGGGAACGAAATCGGAAATTCAAAATATGGTGGCCGAATGTGATACCTGCTAGCACCACAAGGGTGAAATGACACTCCTTCCAAAATTGCTCGAACCCTTTCCCATCCATACAAGGATTTAGACAGATATTTCAATAGATTTCATTGAAGGGATCCCCAAATCTGGAGGGAAGACCGTAATCTTGGTTGTGGTTGATTGAATCTCCAAATATAGTCATTTTTGTGCTCTCAACCATCCATATACTACCTCCTCAGTCCCACAAATTTTCATGGACCATTATTCCGTCTTCATGGAATCCATTATTCCATTGTCTCAAATCACGACGCAACTTTCACAAGTCATTTTTGGACAGAAATATTTTCCTTCAATGGCATCAAACGGAATATGAGTTTAGGATATCACCCACAAACATATGGTCAGATTGAAGTAATCAACAAATGTTTGGAAACTTATCTTCTTTGCTTCACCTCTGAACAACATCAGTGGGAAAAGTGGCTCCCTCTCATCTAAATGGTGGTACAATACTTCCTACCATAATGCATCTAAAATGACTCCATATGAAGTAGTTTATGGTCAGGCATTACCAGTGATCCTTCCATACACTCCTAGTAGTACACTAGTTTAAGAAATTGACATGGTTCTCTGAAATCGAGATCATATTCTTCACATTCTGCAGGACAATCTTCACATGGCAAGAAACCGCATGAAACAATAGGAAGATCAACACCATTATGAGCACACTTTTCAAGTCATTGATATGGTTTTTCTTCATCTCTAGCCTTAAAAGAAATACATCTTGAAACTCAAAGGGATTTAGAAGCTAGCTTCAAATTTCTATGGGCCATGTAAGGTTCTTCAGAAGATTGGGTCTGTTGCTTATAAATTGGAACTTCCTCCAACTTCTCGCATTCACCAGTATTTCATGTCTCTTGTCTTAAGAAAGTGATTGCGACCAACATCAGAGAACAAACTTCTTTACCAAAACTGGATAATGAAGGATCCATCATTTTGGATCCAGAGGTCATCCTCAATAAGCACACTTGCCAGCTTCGCTCTCAGTCCATCACAGAGGTCTTAATTTCGTGGCACAACATGCAACCAGTGGATGCTACATGGGAACTACTCCTTCATATTCAATAATAATTTCCACATCTAAAGATTTGAGGACAAAGATTTTCTAAGAGGGAGGGGATGTTAAGAACCAATATCATCCTCCTCTTTATTTTGTTAGTACATTTTTTTGGGCGCATATGCTTTGTAAGTCATACCGTAGTAGATTGTATTGTCCCACATTCATGAGGAGTAATAATTGTTTAGATTATACTGAGTATATAAGTACGTGTTGAGGCCAATGAATGAATCCACAAGTTATTTTGTATTGAGCTTTCTCAAAGGAGGTTTCCCCCTCGAAGTGTCCTACGATCAATAAAATCTCTTATGTGATCTGCTATTTCTGTTTTATCATGCATTTTCATTGTTTATTGCAAGAGGTTCCTCACAAAGGAAATACTGAAATTAATGCATAGTGATGTGTTTGGACCTGTGTCAGCCACTTCACTAGGAGGATCTCAATATTGTGTTTCTTTCATTGATGATTCTTCTAGAATGGCATGGTTGTGTTTTCCGAGGAAGAAATATAAGGTTTTTGATAAGTTTCAAGAGTTCAAATCTCTTGTGGAAAATCAAACTGTTAAAAAAATCAAGGTTTTGAAAACTAATAACGTAGGAGAATTCTATGGAAAATCATTCAACAGGTTGTGTATATAGCACGGTATAGCTCAACAAAACACAACTCTTTACATGCCTCAACACAACAAAGTTGATGAAAGAATGAATAGAATGTTGATGGAGAAATAAAGGACTATACTTAGTGGTGCAGGAGTGACACATAATTCTGCGTAGAGGTAGTCTACATGGCATGTTAACTAGTGAATAGGTCGTCATTGACAACTCTGGTAAAAAAGACTCCATACGAGCCATGGGTAGGTAAAAACACCTCTGACACATCTTAGAGTGTTTGGGTGTGAATTTTTTGTGCATATCCCAAAGGAGAAAAGAACAAAACTTGACAACAAGTTGGAGAAATGCATCCTCATTGGGTAAAAGAATAGAGTGAAAGGGTATAAGTTGTTGAACCTAGTGATGAGGAAGGTGTTTTATAGTCAAGATGTGATCTTCAGAGTGTTAGGATTAAGTAATAATCTCCCCTTCGACCACCATATTCTAATTGTATTTTCCTAGCTTAGGAGTCTATTTCCACCTCACTAGTGCCATGGGGAACTCGTCTAGGGCCCACCTGACACTTGATGCACAAGTTTGCATGAGTTTAGGAGCTCTAGAGTAAAATCCCTATAATTTAGGAACCCGCACTAAGTCATGGGAGTTCGACCATCAGTTCACCCTAGTCTGTGTTGAGTTATCCTCAGAAGGGCATCATTTAGTTCATCTCTAGTTAGTATAGTGTAACTTTTCCATGATTCAAGGAGGTCATGTGCATTTTCGTACCTACCTTGTTCAGTTAAATGACTGTGAACTGATTTAGTTTTCTTGAGTTAGATTGGAAAGCTATAAATGGTGATTTTCTCACATTTAGTTAGCACTTGAGTCAGTACAAGATAGTGAATTTGAATCCTACCTAGTGTATTCGAATTCCTTCTATTGAATGATCATTGTATTACACAGAGGTTAATGATATTGGATGTAATGTTATGCTGACCAATTTTGTCTCTTAGTTATTTAACTTTTCCATGAATGTTTGATCAGTGTATACAAAATTCTTCTTTTCTCCTTCAACCTTCTTTCACGAGTTAATTCATTCAATCCTGAATATCTTGAAGCTTTGCTAAATCAAACATGGTATCAAAGCAAGTGTTCAAGCTAACTTCAAACCTTAGAAACTTCCATTGATGCACCAGAAGCAATTGGGTTCCACATAATTCCTGGTATTCTTTCCTTGCTCCCTATGGATTTTGTCCAGAGAAGTCAAGCCAAGTGTGATGTACCCAAAGAAAGTGCACATGTCAAAGTAAAGAGTGTTTGAATTGGTTTGAGTTCAATTTGAAGTGTTTTTGCAGGTAAATTGAAGAATTTTGAATTCAAAAGCCTTGACACCTAAAATCATCACACCCTTCACTTATCTTGATTGGAGGGATGACATGCAGATAATGTTGCACAACAAAGGTCTGTATAGGGTTACCATGGGCGGGGAGGTCAAATCCTAGTAGCCTCTTGAGAAGTCAAATTATCTGAACAAGCTAGATGAATCATTTGGATTCATGTGCATTCACATCTCCAGGGAGTTACTCTTCCATCTTAATGGATAGAAAACTCCAAAGGAAGTATGGAAGAATCTCAAATCTGTGTTTTGACAGCAGGATGAGATGAGATGCCATATTCTCAAGAATGAGTTGATTTCTATGCAACCCAATAACTTCAAAACTATCTAGTGATTCTTCTCAAAATTCAAATCCCTTGTCATGCAATGCAAGCAGTGTGGGATTGACAAGAAGGATGAGCAATTGGTGCTCTCAATTCTAAGAAATCTTGATCCAAAATTCATAGCGTTTGTATCTACCTTTCACTCTGGGAGACTGACAACTCCTAATTGGTGAATTCCATCCCTTAATGCCTTCATAGAATCTCTTATTCATGAAGAATATAATTTTATTCATATATGAGCTTTCAAAGCCTCTAAAGAATCGGGCTCTCTTAGCCACAGAGACTAAGAATGTGCAAGAAAAGGGGAAGCATAAAGGAAAATAGAAGAAGAACAATGATTTCAATCCTAAGGATAAGCATAATCCTTCAGAAGGAGCCTCAAGTTCCAAGAAGGACATGCATAAGAAGTTTGACAAGGCCAAGTGAGGCTTACTGCAAGAGAGAAAATTATCCAGAGAATCTATGTATGAAGAAAACCATAGACCAGATGTTTAGGATCTTTAAACAAAAAAATATTTCCCTTCCTGAAGGTGTAAAGAAGTTTGATGTTGGAAACAAGAGTGAAGATCATGATGTTGGAAACAAGAGTGAAGATCATGATGTTGGTTGTGGAGCCTGATATTGCAGATTCAAAGATGTTATTAATCAGTTGTGTTTGTACCGTAATTTTACTATACACTCATTCCAACTGGGGGGTGTGGGGGGGCATCGTCCCCTCGTGGGGGTCTTGGGGGGGGGGGGCATCCCCTCCGACTGGAGGGTCTGGCGGGGAAGCCCTCGAAATAAGTTTTAGGATGTTTGTTGGCCAACAGTTTGTTGACCCATGATATTGGGTGACCTATAGTATTTTCCCATGGTAATTCCCCCATAAAAGGAAAGAATTGTAATATGGATGAGTATTGTATTGTAGCTTTGTAAAAAAATCGATGTGATTGTGTGAGAGAGAGTATGAGAGTGTGAAGAGGAAGTGCTGTGGGGTTGTTGTAGGCTATATCCCTTCATTTTTTTATGGTATAATAATAAAGGACTGGAAATTTCTGTGTGGATGTAGCCCATGTTGGGTGAACCACATTATATCTGTGTCTCTCTTGTAATATATTTAATATTTGCATCTTGTTTAATTGTTTAATTGTTTAATTGTTATTTCTCTATGATCCATTTTTTCTAACACATGAGATGTGCCATGCTCTGAAGGTAGGATTGTCTCAGTCACAATATTTTCTTATTGACTTTGAATCCTCCAACAATATGGTTTCCTCCAAAGAATCATTCACTTATCCGGATCTCTCTGGAGGACCAAGCATCCACATGGGAGATGACTCACAAATACTAGCTGTCGAGAAATTTTCTGTCAAATTTGAGCATGGAGTGTTCAATAATGTGCTCTATGCCCCTTCCTTGGCATCAAATTTGTTGTATGTATACTAGATGACCCATAATGGCTCACCCAAGAGAATCACAATTGATCCCGACACAGTGAGATCTCATAAATATCTACTAGGAATTTGATAGCGAAAGGAGTTGCTAATCATGCCTTCAAGGCATATGAGTTTTCTCACTTTCTTCATAATTCATATCCTAGTGCCCTGTTGACTCATGCCAATGACACAAGCAGGTTGTGGCATGAAATATTTGGCTACCTAAACTTCAAGTATCTATAGCCGCTACACAATGAAAATATGGTCAAGGGATTGCCTCTAATTAAATATTCTGAAGGTGTTTGCAATGTTTGTTTAATGGGAAGAATCTAGAGAGAAGGTATGAGGTTGGGAAGGAAATAAGAGCTTCCTGCACACTCGACTTGATTCACAGTAATGTCTTCAGACCAATGCCTACAATATCTATGAGTGGATCCAGATACTTTATAACATTCATTGATGATTTTTCAAGGTGTTGTTGGGTCTACTTTATGAAGCAGAAGTCTAAGGTGTTTGAAACCTTTAAAATTTTCAAAGCCTTAGTTGAGAACACTCTTGGTAAGAAGATCAAAGAACTCAGATCAAATAATGGAGGAGAGTATGTCAAAAGAGAATTCCAACACTTGTGTGCTTTAGCAAGTATTTAAATGCAACACTCAATCCCATACACACCACAGCGGAATGGTATAGCTGAGAGGAAGGACAAGTATTTGAAAGAAATGGCTACATGCCTTCTTGAAGAAAGAAATATTCATCCATATATGTGGGCTGAAGCAGTAAACTGTGCTTCGTATATCCTAAACATAGTGCCTCACAAGTCAATGATTGGGGTCACTCCTTTTAAAGCATTGATGGGACATAAATCCCAATGTCTCACGTCTGAGGTTTTTTTGCTTCAAAGCATGGGCCAGAATTCCCATTGACGAGAGGAAATCCTTCCAAGAACAGAGTAGCGAATGCATACTATTGGGATATGCAAATGATGCAAAGGAATACAAACTGATGGATATTGCAACCAAAAATTACTTCATAGAGCGCATTGTTCAATTTGAAGAAGATCAAGTGCATGATCCACAACCAACTGAAGAAGAAGAAGAAGGTATAATCACTCAACCATTTCCATTTGCATACGATGATGTCTTAACCAATATTTCATATTCAAAAGATGAGAATCAAGATGATCAAGATCTTGATATTGAGAATGAACCTCTAGTAGATCTAGATCTACATCCAACACTTGCTCCCAATAAAATTCCTAAATGGGACCAAAATCTCATTGAAGCAGCTGGGAATAGTGTTGGGAATCTAGATGACAGAAGAAGAATAAGATATCAATATCAATATGAAAATATTTCACTTTGCCATTCATATCCACTTCTCCTAGAGAGGTGCTTCATGATGGATGGGGTCATATCTACAGCCCTACAAGGAGGCTTTCCATGATCCAAGATGGCAGGAATCTATGGATGATGAGTTTGATTCTCTACAAGACAACCAGACTTGGAAGCTTGTCTCCTTACCTCCTAGGAGAAATCTAGTTCAATGAAAATGGATCTATAAGACCAAGCTAGCACCTGATGAAACCACTACCAAGCACAAGGCTCGGTTAGTGGCAAAGGGGTACTCACAAGTTCATGGGTTGGACTACAATGATACATTCACTCCTGTTGCAAAAATGGATTCCATAAGGCTAGTTTTGGCCATTGAAGCTTTGAAGAAGTGGGAGGTACATCACATGGATGTGAATAATTCCTTCCTACATGGTAACCTAGAATAAGATATCTACATGAGACAACTTGAGGGGTACACTGAATATTCCTCCTTGGTTTTCAAACCGAGGAAATCTCTCTATAGGCTCAAGAAAGCACCAAGGGCATGGTATGCCAAGATGGATGCCTTCTTACTATCACATAAATTTGAGAGGTGAAAATATGACTGTAATGTATACATGCAACATTAATGAGGTTTGTTACTATTGATTGTTCTATATGTGGATGACTTGCTCATTACTAGTGGCTCAACAACTGGATTGATAGGCATCAAGTTAGCTTTGAGTGAGGAATTTTTCATGACTGATCTAGGGATATTCAGGTAGTTTATTGTCCTTGAGATAAATAAAAAATCCTCGGGGATCATGATTACACAATCCATATACATAGGATATTTGCTCCAAATATTCCACATGACTGATTGTAATGCAACACCCTTCCCCTTCTTATCTGGCATCAGGTCGGAAGAAGCTGGTTCCACACCACTGGTTGATATTACACTCTACAGACAAGTGATTGGTAGCTTATTGTACCTCACCCATTTGAGGCCAAATTGATCTTATGATGTGAGTGTTGTTTCCATATTCATGCGAAAGACACATGAGCTGCATTGGAAAGCAACAAAGTGCATCTTGCATTACATGCAAGGTACGAGGGAGTTTGGGATCCACTATTCTGCTAGTGCACAACTAGATTTGATTAGTTTTACCGATTTAGATTGGGTTGGCGATAGTACTGACATGAAATATGCATCATAATTTGTGTTCATGTTGGGATCTGGACCAATTGGTTGGTCAAGCAAGAAGAAAACAACTCTTTCCCTCTCTTCAGCTGAAGCAGAGTATCCGGGGGCTGTGAATGTAACTATTTAGGAAGTTTGGCTACATGGGATTCTGACAAAAGTTTGGTATTCACACTTCTCCTTCAGTAGACCTCTTTTGTGATAATAAAAGTGCAATCAAGATATCCAGTGATCCAATACAAATGTATCTAACCAATCACATTGAATTCCGCATGCACTATATCTGGGAACTAGTGCATAGTAAGGTTATCATTATACATTACCGCCCTACAAACGAGCAGATTGCAGACATATTCACCAAGTCTTTCATTGAAAAGAGATTTATTCTTGGTGTGAAGAATTGATTCAGTTATTTTTCTTAGTTTTCTTGCTTATTTTGAATGGGGAGGGGGGGTGTTCCCATGAGGTTTTCCCCATTTCCTTGGTTTATTGAGCAATTATTTTTACATTAGATTGTATGGGTGACCTTTGGTATTAGTTTCCAAGGCCCAGGTTGTCCAAGTTAGGACTAAGGGGGGGTGGGGTTAGGATTAATTAATAATATTCCCTTTGACCACAATAGTGTAATTGTATTTCCCTAGCTTAGGAGTTTATTTCCACCTCACTAGTGCCATGGGGAACTCATTTGGGGCCCACCTAAAACTTCATGCGCCAGTTTGCATGAGTTTATGAGCTCCAAAGGCCAATCCCTATAATTTAGGAACCCACACTAAGTCATGGGAGTCCGACCATCAATTCACCCTAGTATGTGTTGAGTTATCCTCATAAGGGAATTAGTTAGTTCATCTCCAATTAGTCTACAGCCATTTTCCCCTGATTCAAGGAGGTTAGGCACCTTTTTGTACCTACCTTGTTTAGTTAACTAACTGTGAATTGATTTAGTTGTTCTGAGTTAGATTAGCGAGCTTTCAATGGTGATTTTCTCACATTTAGTTAGCTCTAGAGTCAGTCCAAGTTAATGAATTCAAATCCTACCTAGTGTATTTTAAATATTCCAATTGTATGATCATTGTATTACATAGAAGTTAATGATATTGGATGTAATGTTATGCTGACCAATTTTGCCTCTTGGTTGTTTAATTTTGCCATGAATGTTTGAACAATGTATACTAAATTATTCCTTTCTCCTTCAACCTTCTTTCACAAGTTAATTCATTCAATCCTGAAGATCCTGAAGCTTTGCTAAATCAAACACAGAGAAGTTAGAGAAACTTCCAAGGATGAAGAGGTTAAAAGGGAAAAAACAAAAAAGCAAGAGTTTCAAAATGAACGGAAGTTTGGATTTAGGTGAGTTGACTAAATCCAACAAAGAGGTGAAACAACAGTTTTCGGATGTCAGGAGGTATGATTGAGCAAGGAAACAACTAGAAAGGTACAATCCACCCAACTTTTGCTTTGTTTTTGCATTATCTACCATATACAACAACCCATGTCAGTAAAGGAAGCAACTGGTTTGACAAAGAGTAGACACTGGAAAAGGTCCATGGAAGAAGAAATGGAGTCCTTGAAGAAGAATGAAACATGGGATCTAGTTGCATTACCAAATGGAAGGAAACCCATCGAGAGTAAGTGGGTGTTCAAGATAAAGTTGAATGCAATAGGTCAAGTCGAGAAGTACAAGGATTGACTAGTAGCAAAAGGATATTCTCAAGTTGAGGGAGTCGACTAGTTTTGTATGGACATCTTCTGGTCTTTCTAATCCATTACTACTAGGAGCTTTATTTTGACTTGTATCATGCTAATTAAGGCCTCTAAGTTGTATATAAGTACTATTTTTATAAATAAAATGAATAGGTTTTTTCATTAAGAAAAAAAGGATGAATATTAATAATCGTATTTTTTTAAATGTATTAATATTGAGAAAATTTGCGATATGGACACATACACTTCACCCCTAACCATCTACCCTCCTAGAGTGAGATTGTGCATTTGTGTGCCTGTGCAAACATTCATACCCTTTCCTCTTCCCCCGTGAGGGAGTGAGAGTGTGCAAGCACCCTTTTAGGATACGAGGATGTGCATGTGTATGCAATTATTGCACCAAGAGATGCATTCTAATTCATTATGCAATCTAGAGTAAAGGATATGTATAAATTGTGTACTTAACACTTAGATAGCAAGTAGCATTTAAAATAATAATTATAACAAATACTCTTTTTTTGTAAGCTAATATAGAACTTTATACTAAGCTAAAATAAAACATAATTGTACATATTATGAAGTTAATGGTTTGCCATTATAAAATCCAGATTAACTAAAAAAAAGAAGATCAATAATACTTATAGTCTTAATCAAATCTACAGAAATATTGAATACCCAAATATTTAGCTATAAATATATTGACTAAGAATAGCTACGAGACTTCCAACATGTCTATTGACCCAAAAAAAAAACTATATCCATACCAAGGGTCCTATGCATTATGAACATTAAAAGGAATTGCCATGACTTATGTTGTATTCAAACCTAACTTATTATCCGTGGAAATTCTAGCAATTACAACTTATAACGCCTTCATTGTATTTTTCACCAGTTACATGTGGATACCTTGTAATGCCTTTAGTTTTCATATATATATATTAAATCTCCCACCACTTCATCCTTTCCACATATATATATATATATATATATATATATATATATANTAATGTCATGAAATTTTAATGGATACCTTGTAAGGCCTTTAGTTTTCATATAAAGATTCATTTTTTTATATCTACACCGTAGGAATTTTCTCAATGAAAGAAGTTGTCCCAAAATATTCCTCGTCTCCCTGGCCATTAACATCCCGACATGTGCCGCCTGGTTATTGGCAAGTTTAATTGTTACACTTTCCGGTTATTGTATCCCTTGATCCGACAGGGATGGAAGAAGGCAGCGTGGAGTTGATCGGTTGGTTATTTGTGTTAGGATTTATTCTATCTATTCGTATTCTTTCCGCGTAAGCTCTTGTTCTACCAAGTCCTTGCTTATCTTAAACTTGCTATGCATTTTTTTTTTTTGGTTTGCCTCCTGACATGTGTCGCCTATTTATTGGCAAGATTAATTGTTAAACTTTTCGGTTATTGTATCTTGTGATCCGGCAGGGACAGAAGAAGGTGGCATGGAGTTGATCGGTTGCTTGTTTGTGTCAGGATTTATTATGTTTGTTCGTATTCTTTCTGCGCAATCTCTTCCTCTACCAAGTCCATGCTTATCTTAAACTCGCTATGCGTTTTTTTTTCCGCTCTGCCTCTACATTTGGTGGAGGTTAAAGAATTGCAGAGAAAATTCAGGTTGTTGCAGCAAGTACCAAATTCAAAACTCACCTATACAAAAAAAAATTATGGCAAGGAAAATAAAAAATTGGTAAATTCAGACCTCATTGTTTTTATTCACGGCAATTTGGGATACGCTGATGTCGAAAGTTGGAAATACTATCTTCGACGTTTCTTTATTGGAAAATAGGAAACCTCAAAAATCGGAAATGTCGCAAATCACATCTTGTGGAATCCGAAATTGGACCATATGGTGTTTCTGCAATCCTACTGGTAATTGCAATTTTTATTTTGTTACATCACGTCGTGGTTAAATTTCATAGCTCTTATATCCCGTAATTGCACAAGGATGGAGCATGGACTTTAGGTGCGGAAAAAGGCGGCATGGAGTTGATCGGTTAGGTACATGTTCTGAAAACGCTCAGGCTTTATTCTGTCTGCTCATATGGATTTGATCGGTACCCTGTTTTTTCACCAGGTGTATTCCATGTTTTGATTACACTTCTATCTATTGTTGTTCCTGAATGGATTGATGGACTTAATGGATTGATTTTCAATTGTCAATCCTTCTTTCCAGTTGTTTTTTACCATTTTTTTTCGACAAGTGGCTTTCGTGTTTTCACTACATTTCTATATGTTGTCCTAAACAACCAGTGCTGGAAATTATTTTCAATTGAGGCTTTGGATTTAGGCTATTATTTTCTACAGCGCTTTTGTGCGTTTAAAATGTCATTTTGGAATCAATTTGGTCATGGTTTTGTTTGACTGTCGATTCAGGTGATGAAAGACACTTTGCCCATGTCTCTTCATTCATTAATGCTTCATCAATGCATTGTTGTTCTATTAATGCAATAAACTTTGTCATTTCTAATAAACATGGGGCTATATCTTCAACTTTGCTCATCTAATGATGATCTACAAGATCTTCTTACAATATTTCATTTATCGCACTCGCTGCTACACCGCCTTTGCTTTCCACATATAAAGATGCCTTCAGGTAATCACTATTTCTTACTATTTGTTGTGTTCCATCTATGCTCTGAATTTCTGTGAGAAGATTTTGAAGTTTGTTGAATTTGCAGGTATTCGTTCATTCTTCATTTAGTCTACTTATTAGATAGTCAAACACCATTGCTGCCTTTTAATTGAATGTGACTCTTGCTTGTTGCAAAAATATTGTGGCATGTATTGGTTATGTCACGACTGTCAATAAAATCTTAGCTATTAGTTTTTTGCCTAATTTAAAATATTGCTTATGAGATAGTGAAACACCATTCCTGTGTTTGAATTGATTGTTAAAATAGTCATAAAATTATCAGAGGAATAACTTTTGCGAAAATAATAAGAACAGTGAAAATCGGGATTTCGAAATTCAAAATGTATGAAATAGGAATACAAACATGTTCCTATTTGAACACATACGATTTCTTGATATTTTGCAAAATTTGATATCGGAATATAGCATGTTCCTTATTGCTACAAAATACGAGATAGATTTCTAAACACCCAAGTGTCGGAAATTGGAAATAGGAAGATGGACATATTTGTATTTGAGCACATAGGATTTATGTATATGTCGCAAAATCAGAATATTTCGAAACTTACTAAATTGCAGCTATTGCTTAGTTCTTCATTTAGTCTGCTTATTAGATGGTGAAACATCATAGCTGTGTTTTAATTGAATGTGACTCTTTCTTTATTGCAAACGTATTGTGCAATGTATTCCTATTCATTCATTCTTCATTTAGTCTACTTATTAGATGGTCAAATACCGTTGTTGCGTTTTAACTGAATGTGACTCTTGCTTTGTTGCAAAATGATTGTGGCATGTATTGGTTATGTCATGCCTATCAATAATATTAGCTATTAGTTTTTTGCCTAATTTAAAATGTTGCTTATGAGATAGTGAAACACCGTTCCTGTGTTTGAATTGATTGTTAAAATAGGCATAAACTTATCGGAGGAATAACTTTTGAGAAAATAATAAGAATAGTGAAAATAAAGCCTAAAAATTGAGATTTTGAAATCAGAAATGTCTGAAATAGGAATACCGACATGTTCCTATTTGAACATATACGATTTCTTGATATGTTGCAAAATTTTATATTGGAATATAGCATGTTTCTTATTGTTACAAAATATGAGATAGATTTCTAAACACCGAACTGTCAGAATACCGACATGTTCCTATTTGAACACATAGGATTTATGTATATGTCGCAAAAACGGAATATTTTGAACCTTGCTAAATTTGCAGCTATTGCTTACTTGTTCATTTAGTCTGCTTATTAGATGGTGAAACATCGTTGTTGTGTTTTAATTGAATGCGACTCTTGCTTTGTTGCAAAAGAATTGTGCAATGTATTGGTTATGTCATGCCTGTCAATAAAATGTTAGGTATTATTTTTTTTTCTATTTTAAAATGTTCCTTATGAGATGGTGAAACACCCTTCCTGTGTTTCAATTGATTATTACTGCCTTGTTGCCTTGCTGTATGTTGCAAAATCATCCATCTTCCAATTGCTGGTTGCAAAACTTGAAGACCTCAATTTCCCAATTCCGAAATGTCCGAATTTTACAATAAGAACATAGACTTGTTCATATTTGAACATGTATAATTTCTGGAATCCGAAATATCAGTTATTCGAAAACATAGAACATACAATTTCTGCAATCGTAAATGTCAAAAAATTGAAAAATATGTTTTTTCGACTTCGCAAAACGTAAACAAATTAAATATGTATTTCAGTTCAAATTTTATTTATTTAAATGTATCTATGGATCGAAAATCGAGAAATAATATAAAAATAAATTAGACAAATGATTTTCCGATTTCTGCATTCAAAAATCGGAAATTAGAGCAATACACTTGCGAGAAAAAATGGTCCAATTTTTTCATTTGGGATCTTTGATTTGTTTGAACCTTTGTTTAAATTAGGTAAAATTGGTCATTTTCATTTCTAAATGTCGGAAATGGAAAATAGGAACATCAACATGTTTGTATTTCAACTCATTGGATTTCTGGATATGTTGCGAAATCGAAAATCGGAATATAGCATGTTCTGTATTGGAAAACATAGGACATACATTTCCGCATTCCAAAATGTTGACAATCAACAATAGGAAAATGGACATCTTCATATTTCAACACATACGATTTCCACTCAATAATTTTATAGCTCAAATAGATTCAAACCAGAATAATTAAATATGTTAATGAATAACAACAACCAGAACAATGAAATATGTTAATGTGAATAGTTTTGTTTTTAAGTATCCATTTTATACTGGACAAATGATTACGCTACATTGCAACAACAAAAAAATATTTTCATTCTCTATTTCATTTGGCAGGAAAAAATAACCATTACGTTATGGAGACTATGGTAACTGAAGATTCTATTTCACTATTGCTACATGGTGTTGTCAACCTTTCTCCGTTGGTATAGGTCTACGCATTAAACCAAGTGAATTCACTCAACTCATCATATATTCGGTTTCGAATCTCTATTTCGGACAGCATTCACAAGCATGAGCTACTTATTTTAGTTATATATAGTTATCTTGTAGAAAATGGACAACTAAAACAAGGAACTATAATCAAAATTACCCAATGTTCATGCAACATTGTATGTAATATAACGTGCGTTCAATTTTCTCTCAATCAGTTTCACACTATTCATGGATTCAATGTTTGTCTCTCATTCATGTCTAATATACTTCATCTCACAGGACTATCGCATTGATTTCACTCAAGGTTGTTAGAGTGGATGCAGAAATTATTGGAGATCCTGCACCTTACCAATTACCTGTATCTTCTCCTTCTCAAAGTAGTTTTTCTATTCCACTAAACACTAGATCAATAAATCAAAACCCTAGTTTAGCTAGATCGACTATCCCATTCACATCACTCTCCTCTTCTACCAAAGTTTGGAACATTCAAGGCCGAAAAACTGCCAAGACAAACATACATGAATATGGGAACCAACGAGGATCTGGAAAAGTGTTTGGTTTTGACCTTATTGATGCTTCACACAATGAAATACATATATCTACATTCAATGAATTGGCATTCCCTTTGTATGACCAAATAGAAATTGGAATAGTGTACATTGTATCAAATGGCACAGTTAAAGCATCCAATCCAATTTTCAACCATTTGAAAAGTCATAATGAGATTTTTCTAGGTTCCACTTCAACCATTCAAGCATGCTTAGATGAATATCCCTTAATACCTTTAAGTTGCTTTAACTTTAAAACTATTGAGGAGATTCAAACTATACCAGTAAATTCCATGGTTGACCTTCTAGGACTTGTCATTTTAGTTTCACCTACATCCACGATACGAAAATGATATGGTGTTGAAATTGTTGAGCGAACCATTGGAATTCGTGACATGTCAGGCTATAGTATTGACATAACACTTTGGGGAGAACATTGCCAAATTCAGTGAGCTGAGCTTTCCAACCTTCGTAGTTTACCTACTCCTCCAGCAGTAGTGATCAAGGGCGGTCGTGTTACAAATTTTAATGGAAAATATGTTGGCACTATTTTGAACTATACTATATTTATTAACCCAAATATTGAACAAACATCAGTTCTCCAAATATGGTTTAATGACAATGGATTTCGTTCAACATCTATGTCTTTGAATCGCAAATTCAGTGCCTCTAATTCTGCTCGTCAGAAATTCATTACCATCAATGAGCTACAAACTCTTCAGGCATCTGAAAAATCTATTTGGTATTCTCTTGCTGCAACCATCACAAATGTTAATATGGATTACTTTCATTTCCTTGCATGCCCTCTTTTTTTTGATATTATACAATGCATGAAAACTATTGCCGACAAAGTTGGAGACATTTGGCATTGTGGTAAATGTGATGGGGAGTTCGCTGAATGTGACTACCGATATATCCTAAAGGTTGACTTGGAATATCTAACTGTAAATCTTCATGGTGTGATTGATTTTGAGGATTCTACAAATCAACCGATGGGCATATCAGCAAAAGACCTGTGTCTTCTCGCAACTGAATCAACATCAATTGCTGAAATAGTCCATAGAATCTGCAAGAAACAATTACTTCTTACTCTTTCAATTAGAACAGAGACGTTCTCCGAAAATGCACACCTAAAAGTTGTAATTGTGATGGTTGAAAATACATCATCAACAACTTCACTTGATACATAAATATATAAGTTTGTCAACTTGTCTGTAATAAATGTTTTTATGATCTCAGGAAAATACATGTGTAATAAATGTTTTGTTGTAATTGTCATCGTTGAAAATACCTCATCAACAAGTTCACCACAAATGAATCATATTTTGAATTCCAGAAATCCTATGTTTTCCAATAAGGAACATCGTAACTTCCGATTTTGCAAAATATGTGCTTGTTGTTATTAATTTCTCAAAATTTGTTAACTATGTTTTCGAATAAGGAACACCTTATATCCCGATTTCTGATTCCCCAATTTCCAAAATTATATTTATATATAAATAATAACTTATGCCTACTTACTTCTTCAATTACTTGTTTTAGGTAATGAAATTAAAAACTCTTGTTTCAAGCTTGTCACGTTGATATATAGAATCAAACCAAGTTTAGACATTGTTAGAGCCTGTTTTTGTTTTTCATTTTTAATGCATTTGTTTATGTTTTGAAACTTGGTTTTGTTCATTTCTCCTAGAAAATTTTGTTTCTTTGGATAGTTTGAATCTTTTTTCTTTAAACTTCATGTTTATATGATTTCGTAGTTTTAATTTTCAATTTTGATTTTATTTATCGAAATTCACAGTTAGGGGACTTATAGAATGTTTATATGAACTAAAAAGGTCCTAAAAATATCATAAAGTTTTGATCTAGATCATTTTACCTAAGTTAAATCATTGCTAGTTGTTATATTTTTGAAAATCATTAAAGCAAACTTTCTTGCAACGCAAGCCTGGAAAAATTACACACATGCGCTACAAGAAAATTCCACAGTTCGAAAATCATGATTTTTGTTCAATTTTTAAAAAAATTCTCACACATGAGAGGTCATTCATGGTTGATGGATTTGATACATGTTTCCTCTATAATGATCATTGTGACAGGTGTGAATACGTCAAGCAAATCATCACGAGGGCGAGTTGTGGTGGTCTATTGCAGAGTGATGGAATAATGATGGTTAAACACGATGAGACAAATGCGCCTTGAATTTCATATCCCCTAAAGTGCATGAAGATCAGAGGAGTTTGTGGCAAGGTATTAGCAGTGCGTAATCAAATATTGAAATAGGTAGAAAAATTAGGGATTTTGAAGGGCGATCGTTTGGAGTTATCGTAGTGGTCAGAAAAGATTCAGGAATGAAATTGGACACCTGACAATCAAGAAAACACGATTCTAGCACCTGGATTCATCACTTTGACAGGTAGCTGCGAATTGATATCAAATTCCATGTATTTGGGTTTTTACTAAGCAAAGGATTAATGATGAAATTGAATGAAGATTATTAGTATGTAAACCTAATTCATACTTAATATCGAATTCTCTGTCAATGGAATTAAGGCATTTAGCAGTTTAAGCGAGAGAGTTCAATTTAGGGTTTTAGTTTCCCAATATAGCATTGTCTGTCAGATTGTCAAGACTTGAATAGATTTAGAGTTTGTTTTACTGAAAGAAGTAATTTGACAGTCATTCAAAATGAAAAGAAGTGGTAAAACCAATAGAGTTGAACCTTCAAACATGAGCTGGGTTCAGAATTTTCCAGACTGTGCAAAACTATTTTCAGAGGCAGGGTGGTTAGTTTTTTTTGAAAGAATTGAGGGATATCACTCAGAAGTCTCTTATAAATTTGCTCAGTGTTTGGATAAGGATATGGTGACTTTTGATACTTTGAAGTTTAAGCTGACCAGGGAATTGTTAGCAGAAGTTACAGGGATCTTAGATGAGGGTGAATACTGGTTTAAAAAATTTCCTTTCACCTTTGATGCTCAGAAATATTTACTTCGAGATGTAGTAGCAGATTAGGGAAAGGGAGTACCTATTCAGAAATTTAAACCAGAATGGATAGAGCCTATCAAAATCCTACAAAATTATATCACTTGTGAAGGGAGATTTGCTTTTGTTTTTAAGTGTCATTTTAGGTTCTTGCAACATCTCAGCCATGAAGCCAAAATGAATCTCCCATTCTTCTTCTTGAAAAGTTTACAAAAGATGTCTTGCAAGGTGAAGGAACATCAGGATCACACCAAACAATCGGTGTTTCATCATGGGCTTATAAAACTAATTATAAGTACTATACTTCAAAAAAGGGAGAAAACATGGCAATATTTCCTATTTTGGTCTGGTTTTCAAACAGAGAAGGAAGAGCAGTCTCAGAAGAGACAGTTAAATAAAGGTCAGAATTTGGTCAAGAAGCTTAAAAAGAAAGTCACAGTCAAGAATGAAGAAGGTAGTGAACCAGAAAAGTATTTGAACCAAGAAGATGAAAACATTGAATTGAACAGCAAATAAATATTGAAGAAAACAAAGTTTCAAAGTCATAAGTGAAGGAAATCGAGCCTGTAGAAGATGCTTTTCTTGTAGAATTGAATCAAAGTGTAAAGGAAGATGTAAAAGAGCAGGAACATGTTCCTACTACAGTACTCTCTGAAGAAGAGGAAAGGTCATTATTTGATGAAGCTAGGGTTTCTACCAAACAGAATATACATACACATTCTAAAGATGAAGTAAATAGTCACTATCAGGAATTGATTTCAGTTTCTAAAGAGGCTTTAAAAAGAAAGAGACAGACAGAGAGCCTGTTTACAGAACTAAAACAAACTATTCAAGAGATGGCACAACAGAATGAGGAGCTGACAAAAAGAGTCGAAGATTTGGAAGCAGATCACCATAAAGCCAGAAGAAAGACCAAGGCTTTAGAGGGAATTTCTCTTTTAGCAAAGGCAACAAAAGACTTGTAAAAGTACTTTAAGACAAGCAGTTATTAGTTAGTTTTTTAAAAGTCATTTCATTTTTGTATAATGATGGTTTTATTGAAAAATTCGATAGATGACCTAAAGGTAGTTTGTTCAGTTATATAACTGTTTTTTTTTTAAATAAGATAAATGTAAGTTTGGGAAAGGACCAAGGGTTCGATTTTTGTTGCAAGGGGAGGCTATCAAGCTGTGGTTTATGAGCTAAGTGTAAAAACTCTTATGTGTTTTTGATGACCAAATTATGAAATATATGCAACTATAAGCCCTATTTAGACTATTGACTGGTTTCATTTCTGATTTGTGTTAATCACTCAGTTGATATACTCATTTCTTGTTTAAGGTTATTATGCATGAATTGCTTGTTGACTATGGGTGGAATTCAGTGTTGTGATTATTGTGTTTGGTTTATAGTTTAGATTTTATGCATCTCAGTCCTTCAAATGTTCATGATTTATTGTTTGCTTTAGTTTCATGAAGTTTCTACCCTCTTGTCTACAAATTGTACAACCAAATCCTTAGAAAGACCTATTTTACTTAATTGTGTTTGTTGAGATTGTGTTGGCTTGTTCTTTCGTAGTCTGAGAACAATTTATGGCACTAACATCTTTGGCGCCGTTACCGGGGACAAAGCTGAAAGCCTATTTTCCCTGGGTTACTCATCATTTCATTGGTTTTGAGAGGTGAACTTAAACCAACAAATTTTAAAAGACTAATTTTCACCAGTATTTCACAGTGGCTACTAAAGGAGTGGGAACAAGAAGTAGACCTAGTTCACCTTTACAACTGGGTGTCTCAGACCTAGAACAAAAATTGAAAAAAACTAGGAAAATCAAAAGGTCTCAGTCATCACCAACCCTATGTAACCCTGATCAACTAGACATATCATCACCTTTTTATGTTTTGAAGGGAGAAGAACATGATTCATCTTGGTTAAAACCTACAATCCCTATTAGTAATTTTCAAGTTTTTACTGATCCTCAGTCATTCAAGAAAGAAAAGACTTTATCTCCTGGAAAAATCCCTTTATTTCACCTCAAAGTTGGTAAAACTCCTTTTCAGCCTAGTTCTAGTCAAGTCTTTCCATCATCTAAACCAGTCAACTTAAAGATGGCATCCCAAAATCAGCCATTAGATATGATGGATCGAATGGTGGCAGCTAGGTATGCACCTCTATTTTTTCCTCAGCCCTTAAATGCTCTCCCTGGGGGAGATTACCAAAAATATTTACCTAGGTTTAATGGACAAGGTGAGACCACAACTGAGGAGCATTGGAATGCATTTCTCAGCTATGCAGATAATCAAAATATTGAGGCAAAGGATGTGTGGATGAGAATGTTTGTATAGAGTCTTGATGGAGAGGTCAAAAACTGGTTCAGAGAGTTACCTGCAAATTATATTACTATATTAGAATATCATCAGGATATTTTCATGAGACAGTGGGGTGATACCAAGGATCAAACATATTACATTACAGAGTTTGGAGCCCTTAGAAGAAAGAAGGATGAGACTATAGTTGATTTCTCGAAGAGGTTCAAAAAAATGTATGGTAGAATCCCTGTAGAGATTAAACCTTCAGAAACTTCTACAAAACTCACTTATGCCAATGCTTTTGATCATGAGTTTTCCCTAGTCTTGAGAGAAATAAGACCTGTTACTTTATTTAACATGCAGTAGTCAGCACTAGAAGTAGAGTCTAATATATTAGCTTCTAATAGACTGAAGGGAAATTCAACTCAACAAATATATGACAGGAAGGGTAAGAAAGAGGCAGCTCCAGGGGTTCAACATCTCATTTTGTAGAGGGTAAGATTGATGAGATGGAAAAGCTAGTAAAAATATTAACAGCCAAACTAAACAAATTGGAATTAGAGAAAAATTCAAATAAACCTGTTCAAGAGGGAGACAGAAACCCTAATAATCCAAACCAATTCAGAAGACAGTTTGTACCTCGTTTCATTCCCAGAGAAAGAAGAAACAATGATATACAATGAGAAAGAAGGGAAGCTGAGGATCAAAAAGTGCCACCACCACTTCAGAATAATGTAGCTGATGAAGGAGAAATAGAAGAGGAAGAGTTCTTTGAGGATCCAGATCAGAATATGAATTATTTTGGAGAACAGTTGACTGAAGGTTTTGTGACTGAAGAAGATTTTTTAAACTCGGAATATTGTGATGCCAATGTGTTTGAAACAGAAAATGATATAGATCTTGAAGTGACTGTTGTAACTGCTGATATATATCAGACTGATCCAAAGAAAACCTTAAATTTAAGATCAGGGCCAAAACAAGTGGTTCAAAATCCTGAGAAAAAGGTAGTTTTGCCTCCTAAACAGCAATCTGATCCAGTGTTAGAGAAAAAACAGAATCAGGCTAAACAAAAGAAGATTATTGAAGTTGAAGAGGTAAATAAAAGTATGCAGAATTTCAATCTTAAAATGAGTTATGCAAAATCAAGATCCCTATGCCTTTCACTGAGTTGATGAAGAATCCTTCTTACAAAAATTCAGTTTTGAAAATGATTGGTTCAGCAAACAGTCAACTTCCCTCTGACACAGTGAATTTACAAGAGGAAATTCCTAGAATTTTTATTGGGTCAACTTTGGCAGAAAAAACTAAAACTAGGCAAGTGCATCTCCTCCTTTTTACATCACACTAACCATTCATGAGTAGATGATACATAATTTCCTTTTGGATTCAGGAGCATCTCATAACCTAATGCCAAAAGCTGTCATGGAGGCTTTAAGTTTGAGCATAGAAAAACCTTATCATGACTTGTATGTTTTTGATTCATGAGCTATAAGATGTTTAGGAGTGATATAGGATATGGTGGTTAGTTTAGCTCAGCTACCAATGAAGAGTGTGATTATGGATGTAGTAGTAGCAAACATTACACCTAAGTTGGGATTTCTCCTCTCTAGATATTGGGCCAATAAGGTTGGTGGAACTCTTCAGATGGACTTAACATATGCAACCATTCCTGTATTTGGAGGTGAAAACAGAAGGTTGTATAGAGAGTTACAATTTGCTTATATTGTGACTGATGACAAGAATCCTACAAATCATCCCTTGTATGTTGCTGAAAAGGATTTGGGAACTTGTATGTTGCATTTTAGTGATGATAATGATGTTGTTGGTTTATTACAAGTTGAAAAAGAAAAATCAGTCAAATACACCAGGGAACAAGAAGATGAAATTTGGAAAATGTATTTTGATGGATCATCATGCAAGGAAGGTGCTGGAGCAGGGGTTCTTCTAATATCTCCTGGTGGTGAAGTAGTAAGGTTAATGTATACATTGGAATTTATTACTAGTCACTATCAGGAATTGATTTCAGTTTCTAAAGAGGCTTTAAAAAGAAAGAGACAGACAGAGAGCCTGTTTATAAAACTAAAACAAACTATTCAAGAGCTGACACAGCAAAATGAGGAGCTGACAAAAAGAGTTGAATATTTGGAAGCAGATCACCAGAAATCTAGAAGAAAGACCCAGGCTTTAGAGGGAATTGCTCTTTTAGCAAAGGTAGCAAAAAACTTGTAAAAGTACTTTAAGACAAGCAGTTATTAGTTAGTGTTTTAAAAGTCATTTCATTTTTGTATAATGATGGTTTTATTGAACAATTCGATAGATGACCTAAATGTAGTTTGTTCAGTTATATAACTATTTATTTTTTTTAACAAGATAAATGTAAGTTTGGGAAAGGACCAAGGGTTCGATTTTTGTTGCAAGGGGAGGTTATCAAGCTGTGGTTTATGAGCTAAGTGTAAAAACTCTTATGTGTTTTTGATGATTGAATTATGAAATATATGCAACTATAAGCCCTATTTAGACTATTGGCTGGTTTCATTTCTGATTTGTGTTAATCACTCATTTGATATACTCATTTCTTGTTTAAGGTTATTACGCATGAAATACTTGTTGACTGTGGGTGGAATTCAATGCTGTGATTATTGTGTTTGGTTTATAGTTTATATGTTATGCATCTCAGTCCTTCAAATGTTCATGATTTAGTGTTTGCTTTAGTTTCATGAAGTTTCTGCCCTCTTGTCTACAAAATGTACAACCAAAACCCTAAAAAGACCTATTTTACTTAATTGTGTTTGTTGAGATTGTGTTGGGTTGTTATTTCGTAGTCTGAGAACAATTTCTGGCACTAACAGACACCAAATTTTTGCCAAATTTTCAAAGAGACCGATGAAAAATAACAGAGAGCGAATTTAAAATAGGCATAAACTTGGCGTAGGAATAACTTAAACGAAAATTTTGACTACCAAAATATCGCAAATACGAAGTATCAAATATTGGGACTAGGAATATCGACATGTTCGTATTTGAACACATGGGATTTATGTATATGTTGCAAAATCGGGGTCATAACATATTTGTTATTTTCACATGTAAATTTTCTAGAATCCGAAATATCAGTTATTGGAAAACATATGACATAGGATTTCTACAATCCTAAATGTTTATACTTGTGGATAGTGTCCAAGATACAGATTCATAACCGAATAAATGATTAGTTGAA
Organism: Pseudotsuga menziesii; assembly: GCA_001517045.1. NCBI lineage: Eukaryota > Viridiplantae > Streptophyta > Pinopsida > Pinales > Pinaceae > Pseudotsuga > Pseudotsuga menziesii. Next base: position 303,107 of record LPNX011140126.1, read on the forward strand.
TTGGTTCACTCAAATAAATGATCCTCACAAGATTTTTTCTGACTCTGTGTTAATTTCATCATTGCAATCACTACTATCACTATTAACTTGCAGCAACATATCATTTTTTTCTTAAATGATTCTTTATCTAATAAATTCAATAATATATTTTTACTTTGTTTTTCATCTGAAATATTGAAGAACATGTCGAGCTATGTCTACACCATTGTTTTAGACTACTATGTGATAACAGTTCTTAGCTCATTGGATATAAACCCATAAAAATTACTATGTTTTGCATCTGAACTATTGAAGAACATGCCAAGTAATGTCTACACCATTGTTTTAGCCTACTATGTGATAACAGTTCTTAGCTCATTGAATATAAAGCTGTAAGTATTTGAATATAATGAAAATGGTTTTCAGTGTTACTGAGTTTCAAGAAGTATTTGTATTTGAACACTAAGCCAATTTCCAATAGGGAAACAAAGTAAACCAATTGCCAATTGCCAATTTCCAAATTTCAATTATCAAATATGGAAAACTGTAAAATCAAGATTTTGTTAACATTATTTTAGGTATCCACTATTTTTTATTTCCGATATTGAAAACCAGATACTCGAAAACTCATGTTTCTGTTGAAATAATTTGTTTCCTTCGCGAAAATCGAGAAGCAAAGAAATTATCTCAACCTCGTATTTGTATAAAACTTTGCTTTATATCCATAAAATTTACAATTAAGAATTTTACAATTTTGTTGTAGGAATTATGCCAAGTCATCACAATGAGGTTTTTCAACCACTAATTTCACTTCAGCATTGTTTTCACTTGATCAGAATTCTCACTATTTATTTTAGGTGCGTCGACATAACTTGTATACTCCATCAATTCAGTTTCGAATGGCTCTAGATTCTTAGCACATTTCTCTCTTGCACTGTGAAGCTCTACTTCATCCGTTTTGAACGAGTCTACTCAGCCCGACATTTTGTTTGCCTTAAATATTGCCGATTTCCTATTTCCAATTTTCGATTTCCTATTTCCAATTTCCGATTATCGAATATGTGAAACCACAAAGTAGATAAAATATCGGAAACCAAACACTTGTACGCTCATGTTTCTGTTGAAATAATTTGTTGGTTTCCTGATTTCCGATACACAATATTTTGAGAGAATTACAATTGATATCATATAAATTACATTATGGTTGATTTGGTTATTATTTATTTATTCTTGGTTACCTACATGCAATGTGTTAATATTTCCTTGTTGTATATTGCTTTATACCAATAAACTTTGTAGTTAACAATTTTACGATTTTGTTGTAGGAATTATGCCAAATCTTGACAATGAACAAGCCAATGCATGAAGAAGAATTGTATATGCAGAGAATAGAGATAAAAACAACAAGAGACAACGTCTTCTTTACAGAGATGCACAACTACCTATGGATATGTCTTGTCTAGTTTCTCTCCCTGAACCTCTCAACAGACCTTCACTTCGACCATCTATGCTAAATCCATCAAGCACCCACCTCGATGATGCACATCAATGATTTCATAAAAAAATGGACCAACTGCGTGATATGCATGTCTGCTCAATTTGCAAAGAATGCTATCCTGGTATTGTAACGAGAAAAATCCATGATGCATATACTTTTTCTCCTTGTATTCTAGAAAGAAAAGGCCATTAGTTTTCATTAGAAAACAATATGGATCCAGGCATCCAACCACCTGTACTCGCAGCACTTACACAAGTGGAAGAAATACTGATAAGTCGCGCTAACCCAGTTCTACAAGTTACACATGCTCATGGTGGTAAATATAAATATTCTGGACATACTATCTGCTTCCCCCAGAACATTTCCAACATTTCCAAATACCTGCCCCATTTAATATCAGAACTTGATATCCTTGTTGTTCGCAAATGCAACTCTACAAACAATCCATATGAACTATTTGTTAGTCATACACATGTTTTTTCTACCCTTGTATACAAAATGGCAAATGACCCATACTACAAGGATGTACAGGTCAACTTAGTTGCATTATCTTCACTGCCTCTTGTCTCAATAGACATTTCACCTTGGATTATGCATGTTAATAGTAATGATACATTATCTCATCAGCAAATCTTGTCCTCTAAAGTTGAACCACCAAATTCATTTCAACCCTATGAAATCGAATCCTCCTCTTTTATTTCAACACAACTTAATGCTAGAACTGAAGTTGAACAAATTAGACAATTGTTACATATACCAAATACTCCACTAGCACCTTCAATTGATTGGCCTCATATAGGCATTTCACCTATCAATGACTACAACATAGAAGGACTTCTTTCCATGGCTTTTCCAACTTTGTTCCCCACAGGTGCAACAATGCTTAAACAACCATGCATTCATGAGGTTGATATGCACGAATATGCACTTCACCTAATTCACTATCATGACAACAGATTTGGACAACATCCTTGATTCTGCTCCTACATATACAATTTAATTATGCATCATCGAAGTAATGCTATAGCCTATGTTTTTGTCAAAACTAATCTTGAAGATACACTACCTTCGACAATACTTGAACTTGTTAACCAATTGCAAGACATGCTTAATCAGAAAATTGGTGAGCAGGTCACACAGTTTGGATATTCATTACGTGGAACACGCTCATATTGGAACAAAAGTAGAGCTGAACTAACTAATATGATCAATCAACAAGGTACACCAACTTTCTTCTTTACCCTTAGTGCAGCTGATACAAAATGGCCAGATTTACATGCTCTGATGCCTGCTACATGTTCTACCGATTTATCTCAAGACTACCAATACAAAGTTCATAACATCATATCAAATATACATATTACATCACAATACATGCATACTATATTCAAGACATTCCTTCAAGAGGTGCTTGAAAAAGGTTTTCATATAACAGATTCTTGGTGCAAGTATTTTACCATCTCTTCCTTCTTATTTTTCTCTTTGTATTTTTCACTTTATACATTTTGATTTCTAATATATTCATTTTCCTTCAATGCAGGTTTGAATGGAAACATAGAGGATCGACACACATTCATGGTTTTATTTGGCTGGTAGATGCACCAAATATGGACACTTTAGATTGGGAAGATATTGCTAAAGTTGAAGCTACAAAAAAAAATTGACACATATGTTACAGCTTGGAATCCTCGTCATACACACTTGTCAACATCTAGGTTGCATCATTCTACAAAAAATGATCCATGCAGTCTTGCATCACCATCCATATTTGGATCAAACTGCTCAGTTGACTATGAAGAACTTGTCAATTTTGTTCAAAGACCCACTAGATGCTCAGAATCAACTTGCCTTCGAAAAAAAGGAACATCTGTGAAATGTCGCTATGGTTTTCCATATGAACTACAAGCTGCTTCTTCATTATTCATTGATGCAAATGGACTTAAAACATACAATCCTACAAGAAATTATTCTCTTATCAATATTCACAACCCTATCATGCTTTCAATATGGAGGGCTAATGTTGATTTCCAACCTATTCTTTGTAAACATGTTGTGCTCAAATACATCGCAAAGTGTGCATCAAAAGCAAAGCCAAAATCAGAAAGCTACCATGCAATTCTCTCTCGCCTTGCACATGCATCACCAAGTGACGGTCCGATTCTTCAGCCAATCAAACAATTGCTTGCCCAAACAGTTGCAGAATGAGACATTAGCGCACAAGAGACATGTCACATGCTGCAAAAACTCCCACTTGTTCTTTGTAGACGTCAATTATTTTCGCTAAATGTGATTCAAAGTGTCTTTCGACATGTTTGTAATGGCACTAATAACATCCCTCCACCTCCTCCCTTTATATTTGCATACATGCAAAGACTAGTAGCTCTTGAACATCTAACCCTACTTGAAGTTGCTCGTTCTTGGTCTTTTTCTGCTAATAGGAAAAAAAATCCATGGAAACAAAACTTGCATCACAAAATTGTTAGAGTCTATCCACAATTCCTTTCCGTTCTTGCCTTTGACTCTTCATCTTTTGAAGCCTTTTGTTGGAGCGAACTTATTCTATACAAACCTTTTCGTTCCATCCCTCAGGATATTGGAACAACAACTTTTGAAATTATTTCTCATTGGAAACAAATTAAAGGCACATATACTATTTGGCATGTTGAACATGCAAAAGAAGAACCCTGCACACCTTTATCCGATGATTCAAACTCTGATGCTATTAACTTTCCCTTGTCCAATAACATGGATGAATGGGAACTTCTCTCTCAAATGCAACCAGGAAACAACATTCAAATTTATGATCTTGAAATGCTTGGACATCGTGTTTTCAACAAAAAACATGATTGGACACATAACAATATAACCAACGACTTGCATTATACAGCAACATCATTTATTGACCTCAATCGCTTGTCAACACAACTACATGAAGACAACCTATCGTTGTCCAATTCACCTGATTCCTTGTCTCCCACACAACGCATGGCCTTTGATGTTTTCATTTCTCATTTTAGAAATACTAGATCTACTCCATCACTGAAAATGGTGATTCAAGGTACTGCAGGAACTGGGAAATCTTACCTGATATCTTGCTTAAAACATGCACTACAAACTCCATGTGAACAAAGTGGCTCGGTACTTCTTCTCCTTGCTCCAACTGGTGTTGCTACTTTTAATATACATGCATCTACAATACATTCTTCTCTTCGAATACCCATTGGTGAAATGCAACCCCTTGAATACCAATCCATTTCAAAACTTCAAGAATAACTTTGGCATATTTGCTATATTCTCATAGATGAAATGAGCTTTATCGAACCAAAACTGTTGACTCAAATTGATGCATGATTACATCAGTATTTTCCCTCAAATTGTATAATGCCATTTGGCAGTTGTTCCATAATCCTCGTTGGTGACTTAGGAAAATTACCTCCTATAATGGACATTCCAATGTACGTAGGCTCATTCGTTGGAACAGCTTTGTGGCATACATTTGATACTTTTATCACGCTAGAAACAATTTTTCGACAACAAGGAAATATCCCTTCTCAAACTGCCTTTCGACAACACTTGCTAAGCCTGCGCAATGGAACACCAACTGTTGAAGACTAGGCACTCCTAATGACAAGAAAAAGGTCATGCCTTTCAGATGTGGAAAACTGCTCTTTTCAACAATCTATCCACTTATATCCCAGCGTGAAAATGCGAAGTTGGGTAACACTTCCGTGAGAATCGGGTGCCCAAACAACATAACGGATGTTATTCAGTCGAATAATAAAGTTATTCGGCCGAATAATTATAGTTATTCTACCGAATAACGAATCCTTTATTCGGTTGAATAACCTTTAAAGGTGAACCGTTTAATTTTACGGAACGCATTGCCATCTGGTAATTTTTACCGGCGTTTCAATACGTATTCAGCTGAATAATTATTTTGCCGAACAATTATTTGGTTGAACAATTATTCGGCCAAACAACTATTCAACCGAATAATTGTTCGGCCGAATAATTTTTCTGCATAAAAGGTCAGCTGCGGCCTCATATTCGTTGTTTTCTCCTGCAGTGATTTGTCCTCATCCTCATCCTCTTGCCACCCGTCTTTCCACCCAATTGGTTGGTCGTTTCCCATCATCCCGGTCAGCGTCACCCTGCCACCTAACGTGTACATCTGCCATCATGGCACCCCTCTACCTGTCTGGTTTCCTCTCAGCGTAGAGGTCGCTTCATGGAGGTCTGTTCGGCGTGGAGGTCTATTTGTGGAGGTGTTCATGGTCTTTTCTTGGAGGGTCTGTTCATGGTCTAGTCTTGTTGTGCTGCCCCTTGTCAGGTAAATATTTATGCAATTCCTTTTATAATTCGAAACGTTGAATATGTGATTTGTCTCTTGTTGTAGTCAATGGCTTATATTCATTTTTCGTCATAGTATTGTAAAGTTAAAGTTTGCATATGTTAATTAGTAGTGTATATTTCTTATAATTTTAATTTTAGTTAGTACATATATGACGAGGGTAGTCATCCATGAACTCTATCCATGTAGATAGAGTTGATGAATTCTATCCAAACTGACAGAGTTGATCAAATCTGTCCAAATGGATAGAGTTGATGAACTCTGTCCATTTGGACAGAGTTGATCAACTTTGTTTACATGTGGACAGAGTTCATCAACTCTGTCCAAATAGACAAAAAAATGTATTATACTTAGCAAAACGTAGTTCGTGCAGAGTTAATCAACTCTTTCCCTGATAACTTTACTTAGCAAAATGTATTTTAGTACGTTTTCTATAAATCATAAACAAAAAAACATCATGTGGACAGAGTTCATCAACTCTGTCCAAATAGACAAAAAAATGTATTATACTTAGCAAAACGTAGTTCATGCAGAGTTAATCAACTCTTTCCCTGATAACTTTACTTAGCAAAACATATTTTAGTACGTTTTATATAAATCATAAACAAAAAAACATTATTACACATAAAACATCAAATTTTCTGATTACCGATCTGTTTGATCTTATGTATTTTTAATCTAAATCATAAAAGAAACATATAACTTGTATAATGCTTATTAGTTATCAGTTTATATTTACTATTATATTAGGATATTGTGCATTTTTTTTAACTTTAATCTTAGTTCATAGGTATTATAAAGAAGATATTCATTCATCAACTCTGTCCATGGACAGAGTTCATGAATGAATACTCTGTCCATGGACAAAGTTGATGAACTCTATCCACATGGAGTGATGAACATAACTCTGTCCACATGGACAGAGTTGATGAACTATTTCCATGTGGACAAAGTTGATCAACTCTGTCCATGCAGAGTTCATCAACTCTGACTCTGATCAGTTTACTTAGCATAAGGGTTTTTTTATGATTTTATGGAATAACGAATTTTTTTGTAGTTGACATCAAGAAATGTAGCTTTAATTTCATATTTGATGATATTGTTTCCATTAATTTTAAAAATCTAAAATACATAAAAAAAAACAGAGATTGCTACATTAATTTCTCATACATCCAACAATAGTGTAGCTATTTTCATTTTAAGAACTATTAGATAATATTAGGGACATCTAGGTCTTTATTAAAAACGTAGTTTTAAAAATCTAAAACACATCAAAAACACAGAGATTGCTACATTAATTTCCCATACATCCAACAATAATGTAGCTATTTTCATTTTAAGAACTATTAGATAATATGAGGGACATCTAGGTAATAAAACTTAGTTTTTATAGTAGATAGTTCTCTGAAGTTGAGGATTTAACATGAAAAATTTGAATATGTTATGAGTTGATATATTAGATAATATTAAGGACATATAGGTCTTTATTAAAAACTTAGTTTTTTAGTGGCTAGGTGTTTGAAGATGTGGAATTAACATGTAGAATTTGAATATAATATGAGTTGATTTGTGTAATCTTGTAGATATCATATCAAATGGAAACAAATAATAAATTAGCTTTAATCATTTATAGCTAGGTCTTTGAAGTTGATTAATTAACATGTAGAAATTGATATTTGTGTAAACTTGTAGATATCATATCCATTGGAAAGAGAGCAGCCTTTGAAACAGAAGCGTAGGAGGTCATCACATTCTTCGGGAGTTGGTGTCCGAAATGAAAATCGAAGATTATTGACTTCACCTTGGGATTCAAGCTTATTGTATAGTTCACATTCATTTGATTATCTACGTGGCGATAGTGGTAGAGATGATTCCCCATTATCATCTATGGCCGGTGAACGTGGATCTCGACCTTCTGTACGGGAGATGAGTGGAAGTAGAGCAAGGTTCGCAAGAGGCTCGCCATCCTACATAGGGTGGCGAAGGTCAAGCAAGGACGCAATATGTCCAACTAGCTGAGGGTTGTACACCCATTACAACCTATCCATCAAATTTACCAGAGGAGATTCCATGGGAAAGTGGTCTTCAACAAACGACCCTTGAAAGTTTTAGGGCTCACTATGACAAGCTGCAAAACGATCTTTCTAGTTTGGATCTCGCTCCAGAGAACAAACAAAGTATAGAGATGGTTTTCCAATCATTAAAAAAATTCATTGAGGTATATGAGGATCTTTGACCAACAACAGATGGTTTTGTTTCCTTGATGCAAAGAAGAAAGGCACAGGTGATGGGTCCAGACAAGTGGGTTGTTGTGAAGGAGAGAGTGACTAGAGAATAGGCAACCTCAATGTTCAACTTCAAAGAGGGCCTAAAGCGGAAAGCATTGAAAGTGCAATATTTTAAGCACCCTGAACTTGCACATTTTTTATATGATCGGTTCCTTGTAGCCTATGGTCAGTTGACATGGAACGATGAGGTTCCTAATTATTTTGCTAGGTTTTTTATGCTAATTTTTTTTTAGGAATGAAGCCAGACTATACTAATATTCATTCCGAGTTTTATGGAGTTGGAAAGGAGAGGATATGCAATCAAAAAGGTGCCCTTAGAGATCCTAGTACTCTTCGACCTCCACCTCTGATATCTCGTCCACCTAGGCTTGTGACTTACAAATCGGAGATGGAGCCCACATCCCAAGTTGGGACAACTGCAAGGCATAATGTTGCTAAAGGTATGACTTCGGCATTTGTAGGAGTTGAAGTTGGATTGAATCGAGAGAGAGATCGAGCCACTATTCGGCAAGATTTTGTTTACAAAACAAATGATGAGTTAGATTGTATGGGCATTGAAGATCTAAAGGCCTATGCCAAGCTTTGTCACAATATAGCTTCGGATAGAATATATAATGACACGTCAAGTATATGAGAGGTTTGTGTACTTTCAATCTATTAATTTTATTTATTTATTTTGAATTAAACTTTTTGTTACATTATATCTATGTATGGTAAATTATTTTTTGATGTATAGTAATAAATACGTTATGTAAATTTTTATTGTTTTCAATTTTCTCGATTGTTAAATGAACATAATTTTAGAGTCTCCACTAGTCAAAATGCTGGAAATGTAGAAGAGCATTTTGGAGAGGTATATTTAAAATCTACACATTTATATTTATGTTTGAAAGATCTTTTTTTGTTTTTAAATTTAACTATGTATCTTATTGTTAATTTGACTTATCTATGCAGGTTTCATTAGATTCGAACTTTTTAGATGATTTTCCATCTATTATGAGCTAATGTTTTTTTTTTTTTTGTTTCGGTTTTAAGTTAATTGCTAAGCTTAATATTTTTTGCTTTTACTATAATTTATTTATTAACAAAATTTAAATTATAAGAGAAAAGAACATATTGAAATTGGAGGTGAAGATATAGGTTTTTTGATGGATGTGGATATTGGCACCAAGGTAATTTTGTTCATAATTGAATTGTTCTTTGATATATATGTTTAAATAGTTTAAATAATGTTTGACATTTGT